>JAWMAR010000457.1:1019709-1107209 GCA_036785375.1 Leucoraja ocellata | reverse complement strand
AAAATTCTGACAAAGTATCTTTGAGTTGAGACATTACTGTTTCTCTCAGCCGTAGAACTGTACAACACGGGAACATGACCACTCTGCTCTCATTTCCTTGCCGACCAATACAACATTCTAGGATAGCCTTATTTCTTAAGTCATAGTAGCAGAATCAGGCCATTCGGCCCATCGTGTCTACTCCATCATTCAATCATGGCTGATCTATCTTTCCCCTTCAATCCAGGACAAATCAAAATAGAACGTACATGGTAAATTGTAGGGAATTGATGAATACAGTTGAACAGAGGGATCTGGGTATAACCGTGCATAGTTCCTTGAAGGTGGAATCTCATATAGATAGGGTGGTAAAGAAAGCTTTTGGTTTGCTAGCCTTTATAAATCAGAGCATTGAGTATAGAAGCTGGGATGTAATGTTAAAATTGTACAAGGCATTGGTGAGACCAAATCTGGAGTATGGTGTACAATTTTGGTCGCCCAATTATATGAAGGATGTCAACAAAATAGAGAGAGTACTGAGGAGATTTACTAGAATGTTGCCTGGGTTTCAACAACTAAGTTACAGAGATAGGTTGAATAAGTTAGGTCTTTATTCTCAGGAGCGCAGAAGGTTAAGGGGGGACTTGATAGAGGTCTTTAAAATGATGAGAGGGAAAGACAGAGTTGATGTGGACAAGCTTTTCCCTTTGAGAATAGGGAAGATTCAAACAAGAGGACATGACTTCAGAATTAAGGGACAGACGTTTAGGGGTAATATGAGGGGGAACTTCTTTACTCAGAGCGTGGTAGCGGTGTGGAATGAGCTTCCAGTGGAAGTGGTGGAGGCAGGTTCATTGGTGTCAGTTAAAAATAAATTGAATAGGCATATGGATGAGAAGGGAATGGAGGGTTATGGTATGAGTGCAGGCAGGTGGGATTAAGGGAAAAACAAGTTGTTCGGCACGGACTTGTAGGGCCGAGATGGCCTGCTTCCGTGCTGTTATTGTTATATGATTATATGGTTAATCCCATTCTCCTGCTTCATCCTGTAACGTTTGGCAACTTGTCAGAACCTGTCAATCTCCGCATTAGAAATACCCAGAGACATGGTCTCCACAGCGGTCTGTGGCAATGAATTCCACAGATTCACCACCCTATGGCTATTAGCCTGCATTTAGCCCATAGTCCTCTAAGCAGTTCTTTTCAATATAGTTGTCCAAATTTGTTTTGGATGTTGTAATTGCATCTGCTTCTGTAGCTTCCTCTAGCGGCTCATTCCAGATACGGACTACACGTTGAATGGGAAATGTTGTCCCTGAGGCCTCATCTTAAACCTTTGCCCTCTAGATTTTGAATCCTCTACCCTGAGAAAAAGACTGAGTGTTCACTCTATCCAGGCCACTCATGATCTTGCACAGCTCAATAAAGTCACCTCCAAAGTACGCTCCAAAGAAAATGTCCCAGCCCATCCAGTCTCTCCCCATAATGCAAACTCCAAACCCAGGTAACATCCCGGTGAATCTCCGATGTGCCCTTTCCAGTTTAAGGACATCCTTCCTGTAGCTGTGTGACCAGAACTGTACACAGTACTCCACGTGTGGTCTCACCAACAACCTGTACACTTGCATCATGATTCTCCTTCTACAATGTTGCCTGACCTGCCTGGTGTCTCCAGCATTGTGTACACCCTTTTACTCACCATTGGAACATCCAAACCTCAAACCTGTGGAATTCTCTACCCAAACAACATTATGTTTCTCAAAAATATTGGTAATTCTCGTCCCATCCATAAACCAGGAGATTCTTTCCTGCCGAACTCGAGGATATCCTTCCCTGATTACATGTGGGAAAAACCTCTCCTTTCCAAACAGGCAAATCTTTTCTGCTCAAAATATTAGCAATCCCGTATCACCAAACATGGTAAAATCAAACGGTGATCATCACCCCTAAACGACCCATCTGAAAATGTCGACCGATGCTGATCGGAGATCGCCAGTGTGTCAATGAGGGAATATCAATGATATCTGGTGACGGTCAAACAACTACAGAAGGCAAAGTACGTTAACTGGGTCTGGCCCATTAATGCTAATTGTGGATGGAGATTCAAGGAGAAGGGATGATGGGGCAACAATGATAACTGGGTTTAGCTCACAGACCCTTCGACACTGAGGCCTGTGAGTAGTGCTGTGCTGTGCCCATTGCTGTTTGTCACCTATATCAACGACTTAGGAGAGAATGTACAAGGCATGATGAGTAAGTTTGCAGATGACACTAAATATATGGTATCTTAGACAGTGAAGATTGTTATCAAGGATGACAGTGAAATCTTCATCAGCTGGACCAGCGAGCTGAGGAAAGGCAGATGGCGTTTCATTCAGATAAGTGGCAGGTGTTGGATATTGGGAAGTCAAACCAGGGCAGGACTTTGATGGTGAATGGTAGGGTTCTGGGGAATGTTGTACAGCAGAGCCCTAAGAGCTACCTCTAACTCTCTATTTAAAACATCAAGTGAATTGGCCTCTACTGCCTTCTGTGGCAGAGCATTCCACAGATTCAGAACTCTCTGGGTGAAGAATTTTGTTCCTCATCTCAGGCCTAAATGGCCTACCCCTTATTCTTAAACTGTGACCCCTGGTTCTGGACTCCCCCAGCATCAGGAACTTTTTTCCTACATCTAGCCTTTCCAATCCTTTTGTACGTTTCTATAAGATCTCCTCTCATCCTTCTAAATTCCAGTGAATACCAGCCCAGTCGACCCATTATTTCATCATATGTCAGTCCCGACATCCCGGGAATTAACCTTGTGAATCTACACTGCACTCCCTGAATCTGAAACATGTTCTGTTTTGGTCATCCTGCTATAGTAAGGATGTCATTCAGCTGGAAAAAAATGCAGAGAATGTTAATGAGGCTGTAATCCAGCCTCAATAGCCTGAGGTGTAGAGAGGTTCTGGACAGACTAGATTCCTTGGAGCGCAGCAGCAGGTTGTGGCTTGTTCTTATAGAAGTTTATAAAATCATGGGGGAATAGCTAGAGTGAATACACAGAGGCATTTTCCCAGGATAAGGGAAGCAAGAATTAGAGGGAATACATTTATGGTGAGAGGGGAAAGATTTAATAGCAACCTAAGGGGCAAATGTATTCACACAGAGGAGTGTGGGTATATGGAATGAGCTGCCAGAGAAGGTAGTTGAGGTTGATACAATAACAGCTGGTAGGAAACATAGAGACAGTTACAGTACATGGACAGGAAAGGTTTAGTGGTGTATGGGCCAAATGGGACATCTTAGACAAGACATCTTGGTCAGCTTGGATGAGTTGGGCAGAAGGGCCTGATTCAGTGCTGTATGACTCTGACTTTCTATGAGTCGCTTGTTGAAGCAACATTGACCACAGTAGGAATGAGGTTGACTGTGAATGGCCATTCGGTACTAACTGGGGAGGAAAAGTCAGTGTGAATAAAGGATGAACAAACACTGCTGGCCGGGCTGGGTGGGGGTCACATTAACGAGAAACACCAACATGAGAACAACCGTGGAGTGAAGCTCTCACCTCCTGACGATAGGCCTCCTTCTGCTCAGCCGTGTCCAGCTCACTCTGCCCAATGTACAACACTTGGACTTGGTCGATCATCTTCTCACACTCCTCATCCCACCAGTCTGGAAGATCAAGAGTCTTCAGTCACTCCGCTGTCTGAGCAAGGCCCACAGGCAGCAACACGGACAGTGTGGGGGAGATGGGGACAAGATCACATCCCAGTCTACCCCGGCCCCTCTACTCCAGTGGGGGAAGTGGATGGGAATGTCACTGGGGGAAGATCACATCCCAGTCTACCCCGGCCCCTCTACTGCAGGAACATGGAGGCCACCGCCTCAGCTCATTCGATGCTTGTAGTGGACACTCACTGCCTCCCACCACCTCCCGTGAGAAATAAATGATTTGTAAAAGATGTTTAAAAGACATTTGTGCAGGTACATGAATGGGAAAGATTCAGAGAGTTGTGGCCAGACAGAGGTAAATGGGAGCAGCTTGGATTGAGCATCTTGGTGGGCATGGACAAGTTGGGCTGAAGGGCCTGTTTCTGTGCTGTGTGGCTCCACAACTCACACTTGGACTACAAGTAACCCAGGCGAGTGGCGAGGAACAATCTCTCCCCTGACCCACTGACCCTACCCTGGTGCTATGAGCAGAAGGGCTGGAGGAAGGGGATCCCCCCCGTGCTCCAGGAGACTTCTCCTGCAAACTGCAACCAATGTGATTATTCAGCAGACCATCAGCCGGCCTGATGTTTGGGCTCCGGGCAGAAAGGGAATCTGTGAACATCTGTCCCGATGGTTCCTGCGAGATCTCAGCAGGTACCTGGTCCAATGTGCGGTTTGCATTCGGCATCCGACGGCTTGTCTTCCCTGCCTTCTGCACTTGTCTCTCTGCCCGCATCTGGAAGGAGAGAAGAGCTGAGTGAGACCTGGAGCAGTGGAAATGGCCCTGGGCCGGGATGAGACCTTCCTGTTTCATCCCAGTGCCTCCGGGACCAGGCTGGGTGATGGACTGATCAACAGATGCAGAAAACCACTGAGATAGACTGTGGATGGTGAAAGGCTGAAGAACACAGAGTTCTGGAGTACACAACAAGTCAGGCAGCATCTGTGGAGGCAGAAATAGAACCTATGATTCAGGCAATTAAACTAGCCATGATGTGTAAAAATGCAGCTTGCTCCTGAGAAACAGAGCAAAGGGCTGTGGGAGAAATGGCGAGTGGTGCCGAGAGTGAACAGAAGAGAGAAGGGTAAATGAGGCAAGGAAGTCAGAGAGTGAGACAGAGGATCAGGTGTGTGTAAGAGGAATTATACCATTCGGCCCATCCAGTTTGCTCTGCCATTCGATTGTGGCTGATCGATTTTCCCCTCTGAACCTCATTTTCTGCTTCCTGCCCATAACCTTTGACCCCCTTACACATACAGAGCTTGTCAAATTCTGCTCTAAAAATAGCCACTGTCCCCCACACTCACCCCTCTCCCCCACACACACCCCTCCCCCCCACACTCACCCCTCCTCCCACACTCACCCCTCCCCCCCACACTCACCCCTCCCCCCACACTCACCCCTCCCCCCCCACACTCACCCCTCTCCCCCACACACACCCCTCCCCCCCACACTCACCCCTCCCCCACACTCACCCCTCCCCCACACACTCACCCCTCTCCCCCACTCACCCCTCTCCCCCCCACACTCACCCCTCTCCCCCACTCCCCCCTCCCCCACTCAACCCTCTTCCCCCACACTTACCCCTCTCCCCCCACACTCACCCCTCCCCCACACTCACCCCTCTCCCCCCCACACTCACCCCTCTCCCCCACACTCACCCCTCTCCCCCACTCACCCCTCCCCCCACACTCACCCCTCCCCCCCACACTCACCCCTCCCCCCACACTCACCCCTCCCCCCCACACTCACCCCTCTCCCCCCTCTCCCCCCCACACTCACCCCTCCCCCACACACTCACCCCTCTCCCCCACTCACCCCTCTACCCCCCACACTCACCCCTCCCCCCACACTCACCCCTCTCCCCCCACTCACCCCTCTCCCCAACTCACCCCTCTCCCCCCCACTCACCCCTCTCCCCCCCACACTCACCCCTCTCCCCCACTCACCCCTCTCCCCCACTCACCCCTCCCCCCCACACTCACCCCTCCCCCCCACACTCACCCCTCTCCCCCACTCACCCCTCCCCCACACTCACCCCTCTCCCCCACTCACCCCTCTCCCCCACTCACCCCTCCCCCCCACACTCACCCCTCTCCCCCCCACTCACCCCTCTCCCCAACTCACCCCTCTCCCCCCCACTCACCCCTCTCCCCCCACACTCACCCCTCTCCCCCACTCACCCCTCTCCCCCACTCACCCCTCCCCCCCACACTCACCCCTCTCCCCCACTCACCCCTCTCCCCCACTCACCCCTCCCCCCCACACTCACCCCTCTCCCCCCCACTCACCCCTCCCCCCCACTCACCCCTCCCCCACACACTCACCCCTCTCCCCCCCACTCACCCCTCTCCCCAACTCACCCCTCTCCCCCCCACTCACCCCTCTCCCCCCCACACTCACCCCTCCCCCCCACACTCACCCCTCTCCCCCACTCACCCCTCTCCCCCACTCACCCCTCCCCCCCACACTCACCCCTCCCCCCCACACTCACCCCTCTCCCCCACTCACCCCTCTCCCCCACTCACCCCTCCCCCCACTCACCCCTCTCCCCCACACTCACCCCTCTCCCCCCACTCACCCCTCCCCCACACTCACCCCTCTCCCCCCCACTCACCCCTCTCCCCCCCACTCACCCCTCTCCCCAACTCACCCCTCTCCCCCACTCACCCCTCCCCCCCCACACTCACCCCTCTCCCCCACACTCACCCCTCTCCCCCCCACACTCACCCCTCTCCCCCCACTGACCCCTCCCCCACACTCACCCCTCTCCCCCACTCTCACCCCCACTCCCACCCCTCCCCCACACTCTCACCCCCCACACTCTCACCCCTCCCCCACTCTCACCACACCCCCCCACACTCTCACCCCTCACCCCCACTCACCCCTCTCCCCCCACACTCACCCTTCCCCCCACTCTCACCCTTCCCCCCCACTCTCACCCCTCACCCCCCACTCACCCCTCCCCCACACTTTGGCAGAGGGGAGGGAGGAAGACCTGAGGCCGTCATTCACCCGCCCGCTGCACTGTGCGTCCAGCAGGTGAACAGGTCGACAAGAGGGTCCAGGGCACAAAGTGAGAGATTGAATGTCCCCACTGACACAAGACCTGGTACCTGAGGATGTGTCTCCCTCTGGGACAGAGGACGGTTCCTGGGTGGTCTCTCCAGCGGCTGATCCTCCCGTCTCTTCCTTTGTGGACGTCTCCGGGTCTGGAATAAAGGAATAGAGACGGTGGAAGTGTAAAACAGAAACAGGGCATCAGACTGGGACAGGGGTCTGGGGAATAGATGCCGGGTGTGTGGAGAAACAGGGCATCAGACTGGGACAGGGGTCTGGGGAATATAGAGCCGGGGGATACTGAGTGAGGGACACTGCTGGTCAGTGGGAGATATCACGGTGTATCTCAGTCCACAGATGATCGTCCCAGCCAAGTTATTGATACAGACTGTGAATCACCGGGGCCCAAGCATTGAGCCCTCTTGTACCCACACGTCACTGCTGCCAACCTGAGAATGATCTGCTTATTCCCACCTGTTGCTCTCTGTCCAAAAGCCAATTCTCAATCCATGTCAGTGTGTGAACAATTCCATGTGCTCTGACCTTGTTGACCAACCTCTTGTGCAGGAATTTATTACAAACCCAGAAGTCTCTGGAATGTGAGAGGAAACCGGAGCATCTGGTGAAAATCACGTGGTCATGGGGAGAACGTACAAACTCCACACAGACAGCAGCTGAGCTCAGCATGGACCCTGGTTCTCTGGCTCTGTGAGGCAGTGGCTCTACCCGCTGCACCACTGTGCCAATTACTAAATGCCGTGTGAAACTACACAACCTGCACTGGTTCCCCTCCTGTTCCACTGGTCATGTCGTCAGAGACCTGCAGTGACTGACAGACGTGAAACTCCTGTCCCGGCCCACACTGGCCCTGCGCAGTGCAAGGATTATTGCCACGGTATTGTGTTACTCCAGTACAGCCCCACATGCTCGGCACTACTGATGCAGACAAGCACATTGTCACCGTTATCACATCTTATTCCATTCACTCTCCCACACGCCCATTCACTCACTCACCCACCACCCGGCAACATCACAAACTGACAGAGACCCCGGCCATTTAGATGGGAAACGGGGAATCAGAAGTGGGTCAGTATCAATAGAACGTGGGAACATTGGATGTGGGAAGGTGGGGAAGTATTTCCCTGCAATGTTAATGGGAACGCAGGAACAGGGACAGTGTATTAGTGGGAATACAGGGGCAGGGGTCTGTGTATTAGTGGGGACACAGGGACAGTGTATTAGTGGGGACACAGGGACAGTGTATTAGTGGGGACACAGGGACAGTGTATTAGTGGGGACACAGGGACAGTGTATTAGTGGGGACACAGGGACAGTGTATTAGTGGGGACACAGGGACAGTGTACTAGTGGGGACACAGGGACAGTGTATTAGTGGGGACACAGGGACAGTGTACTAGTGGGGACACAGGGACAGTGTATTAGTGGGGACACAGGGACAGTGTACTAGTGGGGACACAGTGACAGTGTACTAGTGGGGACACAGGGACAGTGTACTAGTGGGGACACAGGGACAGTGTATTAGTGGGGACACAGGGACAGGGACAGTGTACTAGTGGGGGCACAGGGACAGTGTACTAGTGGGGACACAGGGACAGTGTATTAGTGGGGACACAGGGACAGTGTATTAGTGGGGACACAGGGACAGGGACAGTGTATTAGTGGGAACACAGGGACAGGGACAGTGTATTAGTGGGAGCGCAGGGAATGGGGGGGGGGGTGATGAGGGGTGGGGGATGGGTGGGACGGGGCAGGCCAGTGCCAGGCGAGAGGGATGGTTCCTGTGCTGGGGGGGGGGGTGGGACAGGCCAGAGGGGTGTGTTGACTGGGCAGCTACACTGGGCAGTGATGCTGTGTCTCTGTTGCCTCAGGGTGAGTCAGGATCTCACTCCAGACTCGGGTCCCTGCGGGATCACTGATCCCGAGGGTCGGGGAGGGCCGGCCGTCTGAAACTGTTCAATCTTCAATCTCACAGTCTCTGTGCAGCCCTCACTCATCCCAGCCCCCCCTCTGCCCCCCACTCCATCCCAGCTGTCCCTCATTCCACCAATGCCCCACCACCACTACCCCACACACACACACAGTCACCGTTACCCTCGCCCCACACTCACTCCATCATCACTCTCAATCCCTTCCTGCTCTCACTCCCCTCCTCCCCACTCTCACTTCCCCCTCGTCACGTTCACTCCCTACCCACCCTCACTCCCCTTCCCCACACTCATCCAGTGAACTCTCATTCCCTCCCTGCTCTCATCCGATCTGTCCGATCCATGTCCCTGTTTAATTGCTTCTTAAACATTGTGATAGTCCCTGCCTCAACTACCTCCTCCGGCAGCTTGCTCCTTACACCCACCACCCTTTGTGTGGAAAAGATCCCTCTCAGGTTCCTATAAAATCTTTCTCCCTCCACCTTAAACCTATGGCCCCTGGTTTTCGATTCCCCCACTCTGGGCAAGAGACTGTGGGTCCAGGTAATAAATTCCCAGCCTGCTTAACCTCTCCCTATAGCCCAGACCCTTGAGACCAGGCAAATCTTCTTTGCACCCTTCCCAGCTTGACAACATCTTACCTATAACATGGTGCACAAATCTGAACAGAATACACTAAATGCAGCCTCACCAACTTCTTGTACAACTGCAACATGACTTACCAACTTCACACACAATACTCTGACTGATGAAGGCCAATGTGCCAAAATACTTTTTCACCACTCCATGTACCCGTGACCTTCAAGGAACTATGTACCTGCTCTCCAAGATGCCTCTGCTCTTCCCAGAGATCTACCATTCACTGTCTAGGTCCTGCCCATGTTAGACTTCCCAAAATACAACACCTCATATTTCTCTGTATTAAATTCCATCAACCATTCCTCGGCCCACCTAGCCAACCGATCAAGATGCTGCTGCAAGTTTTGACAACAATGTTCACTTCCTGCAATACCATCCACTTTTGCATCATCTGCAATGTTGCTAATCTTGCCATGTACATTCTCATCCAAATTGTTGATATAGATGACAAACAGTAACGGGCCCAGCACCGAACCCTGATGTTAGGACCTTCAGCACCTCTTCAACCGTAATACTGACTGTTCTCACAACACTTCCATTGACTGCCCCAAGTTCCTCAATCCTCCTATTTCTCACTATTTTAAAACAGAGGAGAAATACTCATTGATGACCTTGCCCGTGTCCTGTGGCTCCACGCAGAGTTGATGTTTTGATTCCTGATGGGCCCCACTCTCTCTGGTTTCCCATTTCCCTTAGTTTAGTCTAGTTTATTGTTGTCACATGTTCCGGGGTAAAGTGAAAAGCTTTTGTTTGTGTGCTATCCAGTCAAATAAAGGATAATTACAATCAAGCTGTCCACAGGTAAAGGATACAATGTTTAATACAAGTCTAGTAATCACAAGTCACAGGACTCCAGTCTGGAAAACAACCTTCCTTCCATGAAGCCAATTCCGTATCCAGTCAGCTAGCTCTCACTTGATCCCATGTGATCTAATCTTCCAGAGCAGCTTACCATGCAGAACCTTATCAAAGGGTTTACTGAAGTCTATATAAACGACGTCTGCAGCCATAGGTACGTATGTCACCCGTTTGGTTACTTCTTCAAATATCAACCAATTTAGTGAGACTCAACCTCCCACGTACAAAACCATGCTGACTAACCCTAATTAGCCCCTGCTTATCAAAATGCATATATTTCTTGTCCCTCAGAATCCTCTCTTACCTCCCACAGATGATCTAACTTATCTCACACAGATCATATACACGCTGGTCTTCTCTATTTTAAAATAGTGAGAAATAGGAGGATTGAGGAACTTGGGGCAGTCAATGGAAGTGTGGCAATTAATTCTAAAAGGGTTGACGGTGGATATGCAATGGAAGGCATTTAAAGACTGCATGGATGAACTACAAAAAATGTTCATCCCAGTTTGGCAAAAGAATAAATCAGGGAAGGTAGTGCATCCATGGATAACAAGGGAAATCAGGGATAATATCAAAGCAAAGGATGATGCGTACAAACTAGCCAGAAAAAGCAGCATACCAGAGGACTGGGAGAAATTCAGAGACCAGCAGAGGAGGACGAAGGGCTTAATTAGGAAAGGAAAAATGGATTATGAAAGAAAACTGGCAGGGAACATAAAAACTGACTGCAAAAGTTTTTATAGATATGTGAATAGAAAGAGATTAGTTAAAACAAATGTAGGTCCCTTGCAGTCAGAAACAGGTGAGTTGATCATGGAGAACCAGGATATGGCGGACCAATTGAATAACTACTTTGGTTCCGTCTTCACTAAGGAAGACATAAATGATCTGCCGGAAATAGCAGGGGCCCACAGGTCAAAGGAGGTGGAGGAATTGAGTGAAATCCAGGTTAGTCGGGAAGTGGTGTTGGGTAAATTGAATGGATTAAAGGCCGATAAATCCCCAGGGCCAGATAGGCTGCATCCCAGAGTACTTAAGGAAGTAGCTCCAGAAATAGTGGATGCATTAGTAATAATCTTTCAAAACTCTTTAGATTCTGGAGTAGTTCCAGAGGATTAGCGGGTAGCAAACGTAACCCCACTTTTTAAGAAGGGAGGGAGAGAGAAAACGGGGAATTACAGACCAGTTAGCCTAACATCGGTAGTGGGGAAACTGCTAGAGTCGGTTATTAAAGATGGGATAGCAGCACATTTGGAAAGTGGTGAAATCATTGGACAAAGTCAGCATGGATTTATGAAAGGTAAATCATGTCTGACGAATCTTATAGAATTTTTCGAGGATGTAACTAGTAGCGTGGATAGGGGAGAACCAGTGGATGTGGTGTATCTGGACTTCCAGAAGGCTTTCGACAAGGTCCCACATAAGAGATTAGTATACAAGCTTAAAGCACATGGCATTGGGGGTTCAGTATTGATGTGGATAGAGAACTGGCTGGCAAACAGGAAGCAAAGAGTAGGAGTAAACGGGTCCTTTTCACAATGGCAGGCAGTGACTAGTGGGGTACCGCAAGGCTCAGTACTGGGACCCCAGCTATTTACAATATATATTAATGATCTGGATGAGGGAATTGAAGGCAATATCTCCAAGTTTGCGGATGACACTAAGCTGGGGGGCAGTGTTAGGTGTGAGGAGGATGCTAGGAGACTGCAAGGTGACTTGGATAGGCTGGGTGAGTGGGCAAATGTTTGGCAGATGCAGTTTAATGTGGATTAATGTGAGGTTATCCATTTTGGTGGCAAAAACGGGAAAGCAGATTATTATCTAAACGGTGGCCGATTGGGAAACGGGGAGATGCAGCGAAGCCTGGGTGTCATGGTACACCAGTCATTGAAGGTAGGCATGCAGGTGCAGCAGGCAGTAAAGAAAGCGAATGGCATGTTGGCTTTCATAGCAAGAGGATTTGAGTATAGGAGCAGGGAGGTTCTACTGCAGTTGTACAGGGTCTTGGTGAGACCACACCTGGAGTATTGCGTGCAGTTTTGGTCTCCAAATCTGAGGAAGGACATTATTGCCATAGAGGGAGTGCAGAGAAGGTTCACCAGACTATTTCCTGGGATGTCTGGACTGTCTTATGAAGAAAGACGGGATAGACTTGGTTTATGCTCTCTAGAATTTAGGAGATTGAGAGGGGATCTTATAGAAACTTACAAAATTCTTAAGGGGTTGGACAGGCTAGATGCAGGAAGATTGTTCCCGATGTTGGGGAAGTCCAGGACAAGGGGTCACAGCTTAAGGATAAGGGGGAAATCCTTTAAAACCGAGATGAGGAGAACTTTTTTCACACAGAGAGTGGTGAATCTCTGGAACTCTCTGCCACAGAGGGTAGTTGAGGCCAGTTCATTGGCTATATTTAAGAGGGAGTGAGATGTGGCCCTTGTGGCCAAGGGGATCAGAGGGTATGGAGAGAAGGCAGGTACGGGATACTGAGTTGGATGATCAGCCATGATCATATTAAATGGCGGTGCAGGCTCGAAGGGCCGAATGGTCTACTCCTGCACCTAATTTCTATGTTTCTATGTTTCTATGGTCTACAATTCCCAGGCTTTTCCGTGTCTGTCTAATGATTCAGATATCTCAGCTCGGGATCCCACAATTTCTTTCTCTATTGGAGTGAAATAAAGTGGAATTCATTGTCACAGACGGCTGTGGAGGGCAAGTCAGTGGGTATTTGTAAAGCGGAGATTGACAGCTTCTTGATTAGTTTGGGTGTCAAAGGTTATGGGGAGAAGGCAGGAGAATGGTGTGAGAGGGAAAGATAGATCAGCCATGATTGAATGGTGGAGTAGACTCGATGAGTCGAATGGCCTAATTCTGCTCATGACATGAATTTCTCTCGTTTCCCACACTGTCCACAGATATATCTGATCAGGCCTGGGAGATGTATCCACCTTCATATGCCATAAGATGCTCAAGACATCCTTGACCATAATACAGACTGTCCTCAAGACATCAGCATTACCTGTCCCAGATCCTCCATGTCTTTCACAATGATTAAAACGGAAGAGAAATACTCCTGGAGGACCTTGTCCATCTCCTGTGTTTCCACACATAGTTTACCACTTTGGTTTCTATATTGTCTCTATAGTTGAGCAGGAGTCTTTCTCTCAAACTACGTACGTATAAAACATTTTTGGATTCTTTGACCCCTTTCAACCTTCTGCCCCGTGGATCACAAACAGTGATCAACAACACATCATCCAAAATAATTCTCAACACTGGTGACCCACATGAATGTGTTCTCAGTCCCTAAATAAATTCCCTATACAATGACAACTGTGCGGCCAAATTCTGCACTAACTCCATCCACAGGTTTGTAGATGACAGCAAGGTGGTGGCCGGATGGATCATGAACAATGATGGGATGGAACGCACAAAGAAGATAAAGAGCTTAATAAAATGGTGTCACGACAACAACCTCCCCCTCGATGTCAGCAAGTTGAGGGATCTAGTTACCAACATCACAACGGGTGGTGGAGTATATGCCTCAATCAGCATCAATGGTGCTGAACTGGAAATGTATTAGAGCAGGGCAAAACAGGGCTGGGAAATAGCTCAGGCCGATAGCATTAAGGACAACCCCAAGAGATTTTATGAATAGATAAGGGGGACAAGGATAACTAGAGAGAGAGTGGGACCCCTCAGGAATCATTGCGATCAACTCTGTGTAGGGCCACAGTAGATGGGCAAGGTCGTCAACCAGTATTTCTCCTCTGTATTTACTGAGGAGAAAGACAGGAGGATTGAGGAACTTGGAGCAGTCAATGGAAGTGTCTTGAGACCAGTCAGTGTTGTGGTCCAAGTGATGCTGAAGGTACTATCGTGTATGAAGATAGACAAATCTCCAGGGCCTGATCAGATATATCCGTAGAAATTGTGGGAAACCAGAGAGGAAATTGCGTCAGCCCTGGTTAATATTCACGAGGAGTCTTTAAATACAGGACAGGGGCCGGAAGACTGAATGGTGGCAAATGTTGTGACTAGAAAGGTCGATGAGGGCCGAGCTATAGATGTTGTATGAATGGAATTCAGTAAAGCATTCGATAAGTATCCTCATGTTAGGCTGCTGTGGAAGGTTACATGGAATGGGATCCAAGGAGAGATAGCTAAATGGATTGAAAATTGGCTTCATGGAAGGAAGCAGAGTGTGGTGGTGGAAGGTTGCTTCTCAGACTGGAAGCCTGTAACTAGTGGTATGACTCAGGGTTCAGTGCGGGGCCCGTTACTGTTTGTCATCTATATCAATGATTTGGATGAGAACATACATGGCAAGATTAGCAAGTTTGCAGATGATACAAAAGTGAGTGGTTTTACCGATAGTGAAGATGGCTGTGAAAAATTGCAGCAGGATCGTGATCGATTGGGCAGGTGGGCTGAGGTGGATAGAATTTAATACAGAAATATGAGATGTTGAATTTTGGGAAGTCTAATATGAGCAGGACCTACACACTGAATGGTAGTGATCCAGGGAATACTGTGGAGCAGTGGGGTCTCGGAGTGTAGGTGCATAGTTCCCTAAAGGTGGAGTTACAGGTAAATCGGGTGGTCAAAAAGGCTTTTAGCACATTGGCCTTTATCAGCCAGAGTATCGAGGATATAAGTTGGGAGGTCATGTTGCAGTTCTTTACGACATTGGTGAGGCCACAATTAGAATATTGTGTTCAGTTCTGGACACCATGTTATAGGAAAGATGTTGTCAAGCTGGAAAATGTAGAGAGAAGATTTATTAGGATGTCGCCAGGGCTAGAGAACTTAATTCTTTGGAGCAAAGGAGGATGAGGGGTCATCTTCTAGAGGTGTATGAGATCATGGGAGGAATTGATCGGGTAGATGCAGTCTCTTGCCCAAAGTAGGTGAATTGAGGACCAGGGGTCTTAGGCTTAAGGTGAAGGGGAAAAGATTTAATAGGAATCTGAGGGGTAACTTTTTCTCACAATGGGTGGTGGATGTATGCAACAAGCTGCCAGAGGAGGAAATTATGGCAGGGACCATCCCAACATTTAAGAAACAGTTAGATAGGCACATGGATAGGACAGGTTTGGAGGGATATGGACCAAATGCTGGCAGGTGGGACTAGTGTAGCTGGAACATATTGGCCAGTGGGTGTGTTGTTTCCACACTGTATCACTCCATGACCCCATGACAAGGTTAATGATGACAAGTGAACATGTGTGTGAGGGTTTGGTACCTGAGGATGTGTCTCCCACTGGGACAGAAGCCGATTCCTGGACGGATTCTCCAATCGATGATCCCTGGGTCTGTTCCACTGTGGACATCTGGGGATCTGGAATAAAGGAACAGAGACACGGGAATGTGGCAACACTACAACAGGTCATCAGACAGTCAGTGGAGTTTGGGAATTGGAGGACTGGGTCTGTGGAGAGAGCAGCATCATCCAGTATCCTTTCACCCACTCTCCTTCTGAAATGTCTGTCACTCCACGTCACTCCCCTCAGTCCGAGTCGGGGTGAATCTGAGGGACCGGCCACAGTCACAGATTATAGAGCACGGAAACAGGCCCTACAGCCCAACTCATCCATGCCGACACATCTCAGCTAGTTCCATTTGCCCACATATTGGCCCAAATTCCTCTAAACCTTTCCCATCCTTGTAAATGTTGTTATTATACCTGCCTCCACTATCTTCTCTGTAAAATGTAGAAACAAAGACTGCAGATGCTGGTTTATACCAAACATAGACACAAAGAACCTAGCGGGTCAGACAGCATGTGTGGAGAAAAGGGATGGGTGTCATTTCGTGTCGCTACTGCTCTTCAGTCAGTAGAAGTGTCCCGACCCGGAACGTCACCCATACTTTCTCCAAAGATGCTGTCTGACCCGTTGAGTTACTCCAGCTTTTTGTGTCCATCTCCAGAGAAAACAATCCAGGGTTGTCCACTCCCTCCTTAAAGCTAATGCGCTCGAATCCAGGCAGATTCTCAGGAGAAAGATGCAAAAAGCAGGAGTAACTCAGTGAGGCAGGTAACGTCCCTGGAGCGAAGGAATGGGTGACAATTTGGGTCGAGACCCTTCTTCAGACTGAGAGTTAGGGAAGAGGAAGAGTAACATAATGGACACTCTGTGTTGGACATAAGTTTAAGATGAGAGGGGATAGATTTAACAGGAACCAGTGGGGCAACTATTTTCATTCAGAGTGTGGTGGGTGTATGGAACGAGCATTTGGAGTATTGTTATAGCCGTTGTGGTTGCCCCATTACAGGAGTGATATGGAGGCTTTGGACAAGGAGCAGAAGGAGTTTACCAGAATGCTGCCTGGATAACAGGGCATTAGCTTTAAGGAGAGATTGGACAACCCTGGATTGTTTTCTCTGGCGATGGACACAAAAAGCTGGAGTAACTCAGTGAGACAGACAGCATCTCTGGAGAGAAGGAATGGGTGACGTTTTGGGTCGAGACCCTTCTTCAGACTGAGAGTCAGGGAAGGAGGAAATTGGAGATATGGAAGGGTAATGTGTGAAAACAACAGATCAAAGCAGACGATGACAAGCAAAAGTGGACACAAAATGCTGGAGTAACTCAGCGAGACAGGCAGCATCTCTGGAGAGCATGGTTAAGCAAATGTTGAATGATTCATTGTTAGCTGGGGAGGGGGGAAGGGGGGGGAGGTGATGACAAGGCATAATATCAGGAACATTAATCAGGAGGACAGTGAAACGAGTCAGGGAACGAGGGTGGGGGAGGGACGGAGAGAGAGAAAAGCAAAGGGTTATTAGAAGATAGAGAAATCTATTATTAAACCACTGGGGTTGTAAGCTGCCCTAATGAAATATGAGGTGTTGTTTCTCCAATTTGTGTTGGACCTCACTCTGACAGTGGAGGAGGCCCAGGACAGAAAGGTCAGTATGGGAATCGGAGGAGGAGTTAAAGTGTTTAGCAACCGGGAGATCTCGTTGGTCTTGGTGGACAGTGTAGAGATATTCAGGAGATGTTTTCTCTGGGTTGTCGAGGCTAAGTATAGATCAGACAGAAGTATATAAAATTATGAAGCAATGATGAGGTAGCCATTTAGAACTTTTCCCCCAGGGTGGAAATGTCAAAGATTAGAAGGCACAGCTTTAAGATGCAAGGTGCAAAGTTTAACAGATGTGGGGGGCAAGTCTTTTACACAGTGGGGGGTGGGGGCCTGGAACGTGCTACCAGAAGTGGTGGTGGAGGCTGATACAATAGTGGATATTACGTTTTTTGGTGAGACATGTTTGTATGCAGGAAATGTCGGGATATGGTTCACGTGCAGGCAGAGGTTTAAATTGGCATCATGTTCGGCACGGACTTTGTGGGATGATGGGCCTGTTCCTGTAATGTCCTGTTTAGTTTAGTTTGGAGATACAGCGTGGAAACAAGGCACTTCAGCCCACCGAGTCCGCACTGACCAGCGATCCCCGCACACTAACACTAAACTACACACTATACTACACACCAGGGACAATTTACAATGATACCAAGCCAATTAACCTACAAACCTGTACGTCTTTGGAGTGTGGGAGGAAACCGAAGCACCCAGAGAAAGCCCACGCAGGTGACGAGGAGAACGTGCAAACTCCATACAGACAGCACCCATAGTCAGGATCAAACCCGGGTCTCTGGCGCTGTAAGCCAGCAACTCTACCGCTGCACCACCGTGCTGCCTTTTTCTATTTTCCATGCTCCCCACCACTGATACCTGAGCTTGCAGATCCTGCTGGGTCACTAGTTAAACCCGGACCAGAGTCTCCAGTCCCTGCTCCCTGGGGTTGCAGAGTTGTGTCCAACGGTGGATCTGGAAGAAGAGAGAGGAGGAGGGACAGGGAGGGTAAAAGAGTAAAAACACATTGAACAGCTGATAAGGAGGGAAGTCGGCTGCAGAGACCAAGAGTCACCAGTCCGTGCTGACAGCAACACACACCAAATCTCACAGGTCCCACATCTCACCTGGAACATTACACACTCCCCCAACACGCTCCACACCACATTTCCTTGTTCCTCCTCGACACTCCTACAGAGCTCTATCCCTGGATCCTGACTAAATCCATCCTTTTCCCGACTCACTCACACCCCTCACCCAATCCGTGCACACTCTCACTCGCTTCACCATTCAGCCCCCGCTCCCATAATGCAGACCTCCCCCTCCCCACCCCCACCTCCCCTCATTCCAGACCTCCCCCTCCCCACATCAATACCTGAGGTTGTATCTGGTTCTGGGATGGTGGACACATCCTTCCAGGGTTCAGCTGTTGTTTCCTGGGATTCGGGTGTTTCCTGGGGTTCAGATGTTGTTTTCTGGGGTTCAGCTGTTGTTTCCTGGGGTTCAGATGTTGTTTCCTGGGGTTCAGCTGTTGTTTCCTGGGGTTCAGCTGTTGTTTCTTGGGGTTCAGCTGTTGTTTCCTGGGGTTCAGATGTTGTTTCCTGGGGTTCAGCTGTTGTTTCCTGGGGTTCAGCTGTTGTTTCCTGGGGTTCCCCAGTTGGTACAGAGGCTGGATCTGTAATAAAGTGTGGACAGACAGTGGGTGTAGTGTAGAAATAATCCAGCATCTCTGCGGGATGGGAGCAGAGGGAAGTGCACGGCCGACACCAGTCTCTGGTGACACCAACGGTCCAGCCCTCTCCTGCCCCGTGTATCCTGACACCCCCAGTACATCCCACTCCACAGTAGAGTGACCGTTACTGCCTCCCAGCTCCTCCACCCCACACACCTCACACACTGGGACCCGTCCCTGCATCACTCCGCTCTGCTCCCCACTCCCTCTGCTCCTCACCCCCATCATTCCCGTAGTCACTCTGCCCTCATTCCCCTCCGCTCGCCCCTCCCTGCCCTCTCACCTCCTCCTCCACCTTGCCTCTCCCTCACCCACCCTCTCCCTCTCTCCCACCCCCTGTGCCCCACTCCACCCTTTCCCTCTCTCCCACCCCCTGTGTCCCACTCCACCCTCTCCCTCACCCACCCCCTGTGTCCCACTCCACCCTCTCCCTCTCTCCCACCCCCTGTGTCCCACTCCACCCTCTCCCTCTCTCCCACCCCCTGTGCCCCACTCCACCCTCTCCCTCTCTCCCACCCCCTGTGCCCCACTCCACCCTCTCCCTCTCTCCCACCCCCTGTGTCCCACTCCACCCTGTCCCTCTCTCCCACCCCCTGTGTCCCACTCCACCCTTTCCCTCTCTCCCACCCCCTGTGTCCCACTCCACCCTCTCCCTCTCTCCCACCCCCTGTGTCCCACTCCACCCTTTCCCTCTCTCCCACCCCCTGTGTCCCACTCCACCCTCTCCCTGCTTCCCCCTCACATCCAGGCTCACTCGGTCTCGGGCGAGGGGAGGGGAGGGGGGCGGTCGGTCCTGGGGTGAGTGAGGGGAGGAAACGGCCTGGTCTCGTGGAGGGGAGGCCCCAGTGGGAGGGGACAGGGGACGGCTCAGGTTGGGGTTCGAGGGGTGGTCTTAGTCCGGGGGGAGGAGAGGTGAAGACTCGGTCATTGGGGAGGGGTTGTGGGTCAGTTTGGGTCCCTTAAGGTGGGGCGGGTATAGGGGATATCTTGGCCTGCCTTTTTCCATGTTCTATGCTCCCCAGCACTGATACCTGAGCTTGCAGATCCTGCTGGGTCACTAGTTAAACCCGGACCAGAGTCTCCAGTCTCTGCTCCCTGGGGTTCCAGAGTTGTGTCCAACGGTGGATCTGGAAGAAGAGAGAGGAGGAGGGACAGGGAGAATAAAAGAGTAAAAACACATTGAACAGCTGATCAGGAAGGAAGTCGGCTGCAGAGACCAAGAGTCACCAGTCCGTGCTGACAGCAACACACACCAAATCTCACAGGTCCCACATCTCACCTGGAACATTACACACTCCTCCAACACGCTCCACGCCACACTTCCTTGTTCCTCCTCGACTCTCCTACAGAGCTCTATCCCTGGATCCTGACTAAATCCATCCTTTTCCCGACTCACTCACACCCCTCACCCAATCCGTGCACACGCTCACTCGCTTCACCATTCAGCCCCCGCCCCCGAGTGTCAGTCTGTCACCAAAATATATTCTCCACAAGCTCTCCACTGACTTTCCCCCTCCTCCCGCAATCTCCAGTCACCCATTCACTCCTTAGGGCAGCACAAGGGGCAGCGGTAGAGTTGCTGCCTCACTGCGCCAGAGACCCGAGTTAGATCCTGACTACGGCTGCTGACTGTGTGGAGTTTGCACGTTCTCCATGTGACAGCGTGGGTTTTCTATGGGTGTTCCAGAGTCCTCCCACACTCCAAAGACGTACAGGTTTGTAGGTTCTCAGCCTCCACTCACTTCAGAAATCCGCCTCACATTTTCCCAACCTACCCCCTTCTGATCCCCCTCCCCACTCCACACACCCTCCCGTCCATTACAGACCCCCTCCTCACCTCTCTCTCTCCAGATTTCCTCACCCCACACCCCAGCCTCTCTCCTCCATCTCCTTGATGCCAATAATCCTCAAGTCACCCTCCCCTGCCCTTTCCCCACCAGCACGGACATTTGGGGTCAGAAATATCAATACCTGATGTCAGATAAAAACCATCAATACCTGAGGTTGTATCTGGTTCTGGGACGGTGGACACATCCTTCCGGGGTTCAGATGCTGTTTCCTGGGGTTCAGCTGCTGTTTCCTGGGGTTCAGATGCTGTTTCCTGGGGTTCAGATGTTGTTTCCTGGGGTTCAGATATTGTTTCCTGGGGTTCAGCTGTTGTTTCCTGGGGTTCAGCTGTTGTTTCCTGGGGTTCAGATGTTGTTTCCTGGGGTTCAGATGTTGTTTCCTGGGGTTCAGATGTTGTTTCCTGGGGTTCAGCTGTTGTTTCCTGGGGTTCAGCTGTTGTTTCCTGGGGTTCAGATGTTGTTTCCTGGGCTTCAGCTGTTGTTTCCTGGGGTGCAGCTGTTGTTTCCTGGGGTTCCCCAGTTGGTACGGAGGCTGGATCTGTAATAAAGTGTGGACAGACAGTGGGTGTACTGTGGAAATAATCCAGCATCTCTGCGGGATGGGAGCAGAGGGAAGTGCACGGCCGACACCAGTCTCTGGTGACACCAACGGTCCAGCCCTCTCCTGCCCCGTGTATCCTGACACCCCCAGTATTTCCCACTCCACAGTGGAGTGACCGTTAGTGCCTCCCAGCTCCTCCACCCCACACACCTCACACACTGGGACCAGTCCCTGCTTCACTCCGCTCTGCTCCCCACTCCCTCTGCTCCTCACCCCCATCATTCCCATCATCACTAGGGTACTGCAAGGCTCGGTGTTGGGACCGCAGCTATTTACAATATACATCAATGATTTGGCTGAAGGGATTCAAAGTAACATTACCAAATTTGCAGATGACACAAAGCTGGGTGGCAGTGTGAACCAAGTCCAGAGGATGCTATGAGAATGCAGGGTATCTTGGACAGGCTGGGGGAGTGGGCAGAGTGGGCAGATGCATGGCAGATGCGGTTTAATGCGGATAAATGTGAGGTTATCCACCTTGGTAGCAAAAACCAGGAAGACAGATTACTATCTAAATGGCGTCAAGTTGGGATAAGGGGAAGTACAACGGGATCTAGGGGTCCTTGCACATCAGTCTATGAAAGTAAGCATGGAGGTACAACCGGCAGTGAAGAAAGCAAATGGCATGTTGGCCTTTATAACCAGGCTTGTACATAAACAAGGACTGGTGTGTGAACGCTACAATAGCCGGGAAACACTGCTCTCCGCTGATAGAATTCCTCATCGTAAAATGTCGGCCTTTCTATCTGCCGAGGGAATTCTCCGTTGTTTTTGTTGTGGCTGTATATGTTGCACCAAGTGCAAATGTAAATTCCAAGGCCAACGAAGCACTGGGAGCCCTGCATGACGCCGTCAGTGAGTTCCAGACCAAACATCCTGATAGCTTCATTGTGGTGGCCGGTGATTTTAATCACACCAGCCTTAAGACTGTGCTCCCAAAATTCAAGCAATATGTGGATTTTGAGACCAGGGGAGAGAACATCTTGGACTTGGTTTACACCAACACCCCAGAGGCTTACAAGGCAGCCCCACGCCCTCACCTGGGCCACTCGGACCACATTTCAGTGTTTTTAACACCAGCCTACAGACCTCTGCAAAAACAAGTCAGAGCGGAGAGAAAACACACCAGGGTCTAGCCAGAGGGAGCAGCCTCGGCACTGCAGGATTGCTTCCTGCACACTGACTGGGATGTGTTCAGGACAGCAGCATCCTATGATGACCTCATCAACATCGAGGAGTACGCAGAGACTGTAACCAGCTACATTGCCAAGTGCACTGAGGATGTCACCATCATGAAAACTTTCACTGCACGTGGTAACGAAAAGCCATGGATGACAGCAGAGGTGCGCTCGCTGCTGAGGGCTCGTGATGCAGCCTACAGAGCCGGTAACACAGCCGCTCTCCGATCCACCAGGACTGCACTGGGAAAAGGAATCAGGGCAGCGAAACGTGCCTTCGCGGGGAAAATCCAGGGACACCTCTGCGACACAGGAGACACCAGGAGGATGTGGAAGGGAATCGAAACATTGACGGGGTACAAGGCAAGGCAGCAGGTAACCGACACGGACACTTCTCTCCCAGATAAATTAAACAACTTCTTTGCTCGTTTTGATGCAGCAAACACCACACCCAAGAGGAGAGCCAGCCCCTGCCTACAAACCGACCAGCCAGTCCTGACCATAGACACAATGGACACACGGAGAATCCTGTCTAAGGTCAACCCCTGGAAAGCAGTCGGACCCGACAACATCCCAGGACGTGTGCTAAAGGAATGTGCTGAGCAGTTAGCAGATGTGCTAACAGACATCTTCAACATCTCCCTTAGTCAGGCCATTGTCCCCACATGCCTCAAAACTTCCACGATAATCCCCATAGCGAAGAAACCAGTGGTTGCCTGCCTAAATGACTACCGCCCTGTCGCCTTGACCCCAATAATAATGAAGTGTTTTGAACGCCTGGTGAAACCCCACATTACTGCCAGCCTCCCCTCATCGTTAGATCCCCTACAGTTTGCCTATCGCCCCAACCGCTCTACAGAGGATGCCATCTCCACCACGCTGCACACAGTAATCGCGCATCTGGAACACAAGAACACATACGCCAGAATCCTGTACATTGACTTTAGCTCAGCGTTTAATACCATCATCCCACAGAGACTTGTGGAGAAACTAACCCTGCTGGGCCTCAACACCACCCTGTGTCACTGGATCTTGGACTTTCTCACAGAGAGACCGCAGTCAGTCCGTGTTGGCAAGAACACTTCAGGCTCGATCACGCTGAGCACCGGCTCCCCTCAAGGCTGTGTGCTCAGCCCGCTGTTGTTCACACTGCTCACACATGACTGTGCTGCCAGATTCAGGGACAATAAAATCATAAAGTTCGCGGACGACACTACAGTGGTGGGACTCATCAGTGGAGATGACGAAACAAGGTACAGGGAGGAAGTAGAACAACTGGTGGACTGGTGCGGCAAAAATAACCTGGAATTGAATGTCGAAAAAACTAAGGAGATGGTTGTCGACTTCAGGAGGGCGCAGCCAGAGCATACACCGCTCAACATTAGTGGCACTGCAGTGGAGAGAGTGGAGAGCATAAAGTTCCTCGGTGTGCAGATAACGGACAACCTCACCTGGTCCAGGAACACCACTGGGACCGTCAAACGGGCCCATCAGCGACTGCACTTCCTGAGGAAACTAAAACAGGCCTCACTCCCCACCAACATCCTCAGGACTTTCTACAGGGGCACGGTGGAGTCTGTACTCATGTACTGCATCAATACGTGGTACTGCACCTGCTACTGCTCGGACAGGAAGGCTCTGCAGAGGGTAGTGAGGGGAGCAGAGAGGATTATTGGCGTCTCCCTACACTCGGTACAAGAACTGTTCCAGAGCCGCTGTCTGAAGAAAGCACAGAGAATTGCCAAGGACAAACTGCACCCCCTCCACACACACCTGGATCTCTTGCCATCAGGCAAGAGATATCGAAGCATCAAAGCCCGGACTACGAGGCTGCTAAACAGCTTCCTACCACAGGCTGTGAGGCTGCTAAACAGTCACTCTGCACTCACAGTCACTTGACTTGACTCTGCGGCTGGCACGGACACTTTAATAACTGGCACTGGCCACTCAAATCAGCGGCCCCGGACATTTTTTTATGATTGGTTTACTGTTTTTAACATTGTGTTTTTTACCTGATTTTAACTATTTATTCTGTTCCATCAGGGACTGGATTGTTTTTTTTAGTGTTATTATGTGAGAAGTGTTTTAAATTTCATGTGCGAGGCTCTGCTATTCACTGGGAAACGTCTTTTCATTTTGCACTGTACTTGTTGCTTGCAAGATGACAATAAAGGTTGATTGATTGATTGATTGATTGATTGATATAACAAGAGGAATTGAATATAGGAGTAAAGAGGTCCTTCTGTAGTTATACAGAGCCCTAGTGAGACCACACCTGGAGTATTGTGTGCAGGTTTGGTCCCCTAATTTGAGGAAGGACATTCTTGCTATTGAGGGAGTGCAGCGTAGGTTTGAACCCTAGGATGGCGGGACTGTCATATGCTGAGAGGATGGAGCAGCTGGGCTTGCACACTCTGGAGTTTAGAAGGATGAGAGGGCATCTCATTGAAATATATACGATTGTTAAGGGCTTGTACACGCTAGGCAGGAAACATGTTCCCGATGTTGGGGGAGTCCAGAACCAGGGGCCACAGTTTAAGAACACTTTTTCTCACAGAGAGTCTGTGGGATTCTCTGCCTCAGAGGGCAGTGGAGGCAGGTTCTCTGGATGCTTTCAAGAGAGAGCTAGATATGGCTCTTAAAAATAGCGGAGTCAAGGGAACTGGGGAGAAGGCAGGAACGGGGTACTGATTGGGGATGATCGGCCATGATCATATTGAATGGCGTTTCTGGCTCGAAGGGTCAAATGGCTTACTCCTGCACCTATTATATATTGTCACTCTGCCCTCATTCCACTCCGCTCGCCCCTCCCTGCCCTCTCACCTCCTCCAATACCCTGCCTCTCCCTCACCCACCCTTACCCTCTCTCTCACCCCCTCCATCCCACTGCCCTCTCCCTGCTTCGCCCTCACCTGTCTGCTCACTTGGTCTCGGGCGAGGGGAGGGGAGGGAACGGCCTGGTCTCTGGGAGGGGAGACCCCAGGGGGAGGGGATAAGGGACGGCTCAGGTTGGGGTCGAGGGGTGGTCTTGGCCCCGGGGGGAGGGGGAAGAGAAGACTCGATCATTGGGGAGGGGTCGTGGGTCATTTTGGTCCCTTGAGCGGGGGAGGGGGAGGGGGGGTATAGAGGATATCTCGGTCCCAGGGAGGGGGTGCCAGGCTTGGTCCCAGGGGGCACAGTGAGGGACACTGTGGGTCAGTGGGAGATATCACAGTGTATCTCAGTCCACAGATGATCGTCCCAGCCAAGTTATTGATACAGACTGTGACTCACCGGGGCCCAAGCACTGAGCCCTCTTGTACCCACACGTCACTGCTGCCAACCTGAGAATGATCTGCTTATTCCCACCTGTTGCTCTCTGTCCAAAAGCCAATTCTCAATACATATCAGTGTGTGAACAATTCCATGTGCTCTGACCTTGTTGACCAGCCTCTTGTGCAGGAACGTACTAAATGCTTTCTGAAAATCCCCCACAGCCCAGTCACTGGTTCCCTCATCTGTTCTACTGGACATGTCCTCAATGTGCTCCAGGGACAACAGTGTCTCTGCTCAATCCTCAGATTATTTCACCACATGTCGGTTACTCCAGTAATACCCCACTGATCCAGCACGCTCGGTACAATGGTGGTGCCAGCTCTTCAAGAGTCTCGGACCGTATTCCTTTAGCACTCTTACACATCACACGATGGAATCATCCATTTCCACTGAACCGGACTGGTTTAATGTGAAAGACACAAAGTACTGGAGTAACTCAGTGGGTCAGGCAGTAGTTCTGGGGAACATAGATAGGTGACGTTTCAGGTCGGGAGCCTTCCTCAGACCAATTGCAGGATGGGGAAAAGCTGGAAGAGAGGGGAGGCAGGACAAAGCTTGGCAGGTAATAGGTGGACATGGGTGAGAGGGGGTTTTGGTGGGGAGATGGTTGGAACAAAGGCCAGAGAATAAAGCATGAAGGTGTGAGACAGGAAGGTTGAAGAGTTGCACGTTGTGGGGCCGGAGGGAGTGAGGTGAGAAATAGGTGTGAGTTTAGGAGGGGCACAGAGAGGAAAGAAGAAAGGGGGGGTGGGGTGGCAGGGGACAGTGTTGGGCATGGGAATGGGACGGGGATAAAATGGTTAGCAACCGGAAGATTCAGTAGACCTTGGTGGACCGTGAACATGTGTTTGGCAAAATGTTTGCAGAGTCCACACTTTGTCTCGCCGATGTACAGGAGCCCACATCGGCAACACTGGATGCAGTAGGTGAGCTTCGAGGAGGTACATGTGATTCTCTGTATCAACTGGAAGGACTGTCAGGGTCACTGGATGAAGGTGAGGGGGGAGGTACAGGGACAGGTACAGGGACAGGTGTTACATCTCCTGCGGCTGCAGCAAAAAGTACCTGTGGAAGGGAAGATTTGCGTGGGAAGAGATGAGTGAACCAAGGAGTTGTGGAGAGAGGAACTGTTAGGGAAGGGAGGGGAGAGTGTCTGTGCAAGGGGGGGGGGGCAAGTGGGGAGGGGGACAGAACGAGGGGAGGGGACTGTAGCAAGGGGAGGGGACCTGGCCGGGGGGAGAGTAGGGTAGTGGATGGTGCCAGAGAGAGTGAAGAGTCCAGGATGGAGGGTGGAGAGTGATGTTTCCGTGAGGGGGAGGGAAGCAAAGGTCCAGGGGTGAGGGGGAGAGGCTGGAACCCACTGGGCAATTGGACCAAGTGGGGTCACAGGTCAGACCGGGCGATGAGAGCTCATGTGACTGGGGAACGGGGACCTACCTGTACAATACACAGCCTTGTTGATGGGCGATGGCCACAGCTGATACACAAAGTAACCGGTGCAGTTCTTCACCCTGATCTCCCGGTTCCTGTAGCAGATGTTACTGCCCTCAGTGAAACAGACTGTTCTGGTCACCTCCCCGTCTCCCGCATTTGGATGGGGACCTGGAATGAAAATTATAAACATTGTAAAATGTACCCGGTGCCACAGTGCGGTGGGGAATGTGAATGTGGAGCCATTGTAAGGCAGTGATCACAAGCCACAGTCGGGTCTGACCTGCCTCAGTCAGCGGTGAGCTGCTGCCCTCACCCTCCCCACCCACACTCCCCACAGCAGCCCCTGCTCCCTGAGACCGGCTCCTGGTGCTGACACCCTAGGGTGCCGGGGTCTGGACTGGAACACAAGCCCCACCCCTGATGGGTGCTGAATTATGAAACTAGAAACTGGAACTGACCCACACAATTTTAATCACAAACAATTAGAAATTAAAACCAATAATCTATCTTTGTGTAAATGTTGTGTGTATTTAAATTCTCCACCTCGTTGCTGAACTGTGGGTGTCCTGAGACGGGCCCAGCTCCCTGGGAGCTGCTCCTCCACTGAAACTGCTCCGGCTCTGATCTGGAGCAGGGACAGCGGGCGGATGGGATTTCTCGAGTTGCTGGGGATTTGGTTCTGTGGAGTTGATCAAGGAATGTTACCACTGGAGCCAACAGCCATGGTCAGGAAAAACATTGGATGTGGGGATAACGGGGAAATGTTTGTTCACGAGGTGTGAGAGGTTCCCGCGACTGTGGACTTGGTGTTAGTGCGGCCCGTCCCATGGTCCTGTGCCTCAGTGATCACCCCGGCTCTGGTTCAATGATGGAGTTGGTTCAATGATGGAGTTGGTTCAATGATGGAGTTGGTTCAATGATGGAGTTGGTTCAATGATGGAATTGGTTCAATGATGGAATTGGTTCAATGATGGGGTTGGTTCAATGATGGAGTTGGTTCAATGATGGAGTTGATTCAATGATGGGGTTGGTTCAATGATGGAGTTGGTTCAATGATGCAGTTGGTTCAATGATGGAGTTGGTTCAATGATGGAGTTGGTTCAATGATGGAATTGGTTCAATGATGGAGTTGGTTCAATGATGGAGCGGGTCTGATGGGTCACGATACACAAGTCGGCAGACAACGGGGGTAAAAGGTGCTGAACGTCACCCTCATCCCGATAGCCTCCTTAGTCTATGGCTGCATCAAGTTGTGTGTAGAGCCAAAACACGTGGGCACCAAGTGTCACTACCTGCTGCGGTCCTACCCGTCCCCGGTGTTGTGAGGGATGAGCCTGGCTCCGATGCCACACAATGTGCCAGTTCAATGGACTTTGCCAAATCACCTGTCTGTAGACTTTAGACAAACAGCAGGGAAACGGGCCCTTCTGCCCACCAAGTCTGCACCGACCAGCGATCACCCTGTACACTAACATTACACACACTAAGGACAATTTACAATTTTAACAATGCCAATTAAACCTCAAACACATGCGGCTTTGGAGGAAACTGGAGCACCCTGAGGAAACTCGCACGGTCACAGAGAGAATGTATAATCTCCGTACAGACAGCATCTGTAGTCAGGATTGAACCCGGGTCTTTAGCGCTATAAGGCATCAACTCTACCACTGTGCCACTGTGCCGCCAGTGGAAAGGGTCTTCCAGGTAAACACCTTTGTCCATAAGTCCATCAGACAGTGGTGAGCACAGAACATCCAGCAGGCACTGCAGGAAAAGGACACGATGGATCCTGTGGCATGGTTCCCAGTGCAGAATGCCCAGCTCGTCTGGTGAAATGGCTCATCGCCAGAACTCACCAACAAGCACCAACACCCGGCTTGACTGGCGGTTAGAGGGACCCTCCCAGTCAGATCCTTCCAACACCATCGGAATTTTACTCCCAAAGAGGGCAGCCTTCGGGACCGCTGCTGAGGAGAGGACATGGTTGTCCACCTCTTCACAGAGAGTGAGTTTGCAGAGAGTCTGGAGAATGATGCAAGGATCCTTGTCACAGTTTATCCCAAATAGTTCCGCAACAGAACACTGAATTACGGACTGTTTCCCGGGACACATTTGGAGACAAACATCAAGTGCAGCTGTAAGATCATCAACTCGGTGAAAGAAGCTCTTTGTTCTGCCCGTTAGCTGAAGATCTCCCAATAGAGTGAGATGTCCATCAGGCAAAGTTGCCGACTGGCCCACTCCAGAATGAAGGAGTACGTGCTGAGGGTGGCAGCGAAGCTTGGTGCAGCCAACTGTGAGGGAGGACCACAGTCTAGGGTCCCTCCACTGCTGGACATTGAGGGGCAGAGTCCAGTGGAGACATCCTTCAAACCAAGGGAAGGGATATCACATCAGGGGACCACGTGTAGCAAGTGGCCTTGGTGTAAGGATAGTTTTCAAACACTACCGAATATCACTTTTTCAGTAACACTTTTTCTCACAGTTGATTAGTGAGTCTGTGGAATTCTCTGCTGGTTCTCTGGATACTTTCAAGAGAGAGCTAGATAGGGCTCTTAAAGGTAGCGGAGTCAGCGGATATGGGGAGAAGGCAGGAACTGGGTACTGATTGGGGATGATCAGCCATGATCAAATTTAATGGCTGGCTCGAACGGCTGAATGGCCTACTCCTAGCAATGTTACAAAATTTTGAGATTTTAAAAATCAAGTCTGCAATTTATCCCATCAGATAAAGCACAAAAATAAGTTTAATTTGATACCTAATTCACTTTCATATCTTCAGTTTAAAAAAAGTTATGGCCATTTTCATACTCGGAAATTAGCATCTTGTTCCCTATTGATTTTCCATTGACTTAACACATTAGCTGTGATCGAGGACAGTGAAATGGCCATAACATTATTAAAAATTAAGAGAACTGAAAGAAATGTTCAGTTATTATAGATTGAAACATTCTGAAACAAATATTAAACAATCTTACTTGGATGACTTGAAATTAAAGCATATAATTAGTTAGTTACCCAATTGTAGCTAATTCCAAACATCAATTACTAGATCTAAACATCTATCCATTTCTTAAAAGATTAACATTTTTAAATAGCCTAAGTGTCCAAATGACATTCACACAAGAATTCACAATAAAACATGATTTTTAAATCTAATTTTCATTAATTTATAGGCCAAATGGAAGGGATTTAGTGTTCAATTGCTGTAAATAAATGGTCATTTAAATCAGCTTGCAAGTGGGATTTTGTGGAACGGGCTGGTTTGGAACATTCCCATTGCGGTGAATTTGTACCCCATATGCCCAGAAAAATACTGCAGGATTGAATGGGCCCCCAAATTAGCTACTCGCAACATAAACTTTGGATCAAGGGATCTTAAGCGCTTTTTAATGTAAAAATAAACAGCATACCTTGCGTTGTCCCCTACATGAGATCCGTCCCGTTGGCGGCAGTCGCAGGTTTAGAGGATGATTTTTAACTTACTATAACAATTAAATAAACCAATTTAGTTTAAAAATAGCTGCAGCGAACTAATGTCGCAGCAATTTTTCGTCAGCAACTAGGCAGGCTGAACATCCTCGATTTGAATACCCTACAGAAAATCGTGTTTTAAACCCGCCCCCCCCCCCCCCCTCTCAAAGGCGGCAAAATTTAGCACACGGGCAGCGACAGATCTGCAGCGCCGCTCAAGGTAGGTTTTGCAACATACCTACTACTCCTGCACCTATTGTCTATTGTCTATGGTCTATTCGCACCAATTAATGTACATCATCAACCCGCACAGCTTAGAATGGCTGCGGGACTTTGCTAGCACCCGCCGGGGGCTCCAACAACAAGACCCGGAGCGCGGCCTTGCCTCACCCGGCACGGCGTAAATGGCCGCGGGACAATTACCATCACCCGCCAGGGGCTTTGACTCTGACATCAGGAGGGGAATGGGGAGTGGAGGGGAGAGATAAGTCTTTGCCTTCCATCACAGCAAGGAGGAGATGCGCTGTGATGGATGTTTGTGTAAATTGTGTTATGTCTTGGTTCTTTCTTGTGTGTATGACTGCAGAAACAACATTTCGTTTGAACCTCAATGGGGTTCAAATGACAAATATATTGTATTGTATTGCATGGTATTGTATTGTATTGTATTGTATTGTATTGTATTGTATTGTATTGTATTGTATTGTATTGTACAAACACTGAGAAAGTTGGTAGAGTTTTCTTGCAGTATTCGTTTTTTTTTTAAGTTAAAAATTCTGAATAAAATATATTTTGAACAAAGAGGAGATCCGTAGCCGGGAAACCCCAGGAAGCTGGAGCTTCCCCACCACACTCTGTGAGGATCCAGGGCCGGAACGCGGTGTGAGTGACTGTGGGGGAACCTCTCAGGGAGTTTGGGTTCCGTGTCCGTGCGAGGGGCCCTCTGGAGAAATCTGGGTCATCAGTCTGACCATCCCCCGACAATAACTGAGACCATCTGTTGTAAACTCTGACCCTACCGTCTAACCAGCCTGGTCGTTTCCCGGAGCAGTGATTCTCTGGAACGACAGTCTCCGGAATATTCCTTCCACCGGTACTGAAACAAAAATCAGAGAGTCAGCCCCTGAACTGTGGGAGTTTGTTCACCCAGAGAAAGACCCGGAATCAGGGCCATTCTGACAGCACCCCGTCCCCGTTCAACATTCCCCAGAATCCAATGTTGTTTTCCCTCCGCATCCGTCTTCCCCGGTCTCTCTCTCCACAATGTTGGATCTCCCCATTCTCAGTATTGACGCCCCGTCCCATTGCAGCAACTGATGATCCCCATCTCCCTACATCTCCCCCTCACACGCCCCTCATTCTCCCCTTTACATTCTCCATCAGTGTCCAATTTCTCAGCATTGATCACCTCACGTTACCTGTTAAATCTGTACCATCCCACTGCAAGATTTCCATCACTCATCCATGTCCCAGCGCTGCACTCAGTGCGGGAACAATCCGTGCTCCTCCAGGGCTGATCCAGGACGGTGTGGGTCACACACGGGTCACCGAGTGCGGAGTTTGTGGCTGAGGGACAGAATGATGTTCGGTGTTAATGTCAAGTTCAGCTCATGTCCCCATCCTCTTGTTCCCCACCTCCCTCATCTGCATCTCCACCCTCACCAACCCCGAGCACCAATAATCTCCCGTTCACTCCCTGATCAATGACACCATCTCCCGGATAAACGCTGGCACCAATCCCACGTCTCCAAGTTAGAGTATTGGAGGATTTAACTTCCACAATATTGACCTGGAGAGACTTCGTACGAGGGTATTTGTTTGGGAGAAATGTGTCCAGTGTACTTAGAGAGGTTCCTAAACCAATGCATGGATCGTGCTACTAGATGTGGGGCTGGAGACACAAGGAAAGGCAGATGCTGGAATCTTGAGCAAAACATAAATGCTGGAGTAACTCAGCGGGTCAGGCAACATCTGTGGCAGAAATGGATAGGAGACATTTCAGGCAGAGACCCTCGATCGGAGTAGGGAATACCGTGCTGATCTGGACTTAATCTTGGGAAGCGAGGCTGGGAGATAATGGGAGAGTCAGTGGGGAAACATTTTGTGGATTGTGATCGTAATTCTGTAAGTTTTGATGTTACATGGATGTCCACTAATTCAGATTGTAAATGAGAGGAAGGCTGGTTTCCATAACGTAAGGCAGGACTGGGCCAAAATAGATTGGATACGGTTATTTGTGGATGAAACAATCCCTAGCAGTGGGACTCGGTTAAATGGAGATGATGAGACTTCAGGGTAAATGTGTTCCCATTCCCGATCATCAGTGGGAGATATCACGGTGTATCTCAGTCCCCAGGGACACTGACTGTGGACAGGAGGGACACTGGGGTTCAGTGGGACATCACAGTGTATCACAGTCGAGGGGAAGGGAGCGAGGAAGGGATCCATGAGTGGGGGAGTGGAGGGGAATGTCCTGGGGTAAGGGGTCTGCAAGGAGGGGTTCAAGGATGAGGGGTGGGTAGGATGGATTTAGGGATGAGGGGTATGTGGGACGGGACCAAGGGTGAAGTGGTTGCAGGGATGGGTCCAGGGTTGAGGGAGAGGGAAAGGATGGGTCCAGGAGTGAATGGTGGGTGGGACAGGTCTAGGGGTGAGGAATTATAGGGAATGGTCCCGGGGTGAGGGGGATAGTTCTGTGAGCTGAGTGGGAGGGGTGGGGGGGGGGGAGGGTTCCATGGGCGATTCATGTGGTGGTTTGACCGTGGGTTCATGACCAGTGGGTCAATCATGGGGGGAGGGGGATACAAGAGGGGGTGTGGGGGCAATGGACCTGAACTCTCAGCCCACTGTGTGTGTTGGTGACTCGGGACATCCCAGAATATCTCCACAACCCCAACAGCCCGTGTGACTGGGGAACGGAGACCTACCTGTACAATACACAGCCTTGTAGTAGGGTGATGGCCACAGCTGATACACAAAGTAACTGGTGCAGTTCTTCACCCTGATATCCTGGTTCCTGTTGCAGATGTTACTGCCCCCAGTGAAACAGACTGTCCTGATCACCTCCCCGTCTCCCACACTGGGATGGGGACCTGGAATGAGGATTATAAACATTGTAAAATGTACCCAGTGCCACAGTGCGGTGGGGAATGTGAATGTGGAGCCAGTGTAAGGCAGTGATCACAAGCCACGGTCGGGTCTGACCTGCCTCAGTCAGTGGTGAGCAGCTGCCCTCACCCTCCCCACCCACACTCCCCACAGCAGCCCCTGCTCCCTGAGACCGGCTCCTGGTGCTGACACCCTAGGGTGCCGGGGTCTGGACTGGAAACACAAGCCCCACCCCTGATGGGTGCTGAATTATGAAACTAGAAATTGGAACTGACCCGTACAATTTTAACCACAAACAATCAGAAATTAAAACCAATAATCTATCTTTGTGTTAAATGTTGTGTGTATTTAATTTCGCCACCTCGTTGCTGAACTGTGGGTGTCCTGAGACGGGCCCAGCTCCCTGGGAGCTGCTCCTCCACTGAAACTGCTCCGGCTCTGATCTGGAGCAGGGATAGCGGGCGGTTGGGACTTCTTGAGTTGTTGGGGATTTGGTTCTGCGGAGTTAATCAAGGAATGTTACAAGAATTGGCTGGAGCAAATAGCCATGGTCAAGAAAAACATTGGATGTGGGGATAACGGGGAAATGTTTGTTCTTGAGGCGTGAGGTGTTCCCGGGAATGTGGACTTGGTGTTAGTGCGGCCCGTCCCATGGTCCTGTGCCTCAGCGATCACCCCAGCTTTGGTTCAATGATGGAGTTGGTTCAATGATGGAGTGGGTTCAATGATGGAGTTGGTTCAATGATGGAGTTGGTTCAATGATGGAGTTGGTTCAATGATGGAGCGGGTTCAATGATGGAGTTGGTTTAATGATGGAGCGGGTCTGATGGGTCACGATGCACGTCGACAGCCAACGGGGGTAAAAGGTGCTGAACGTCACCCTCATTCCGATAGCCTCCTTAGTCTATGGCTGCATCAACCTGTGTGTAGAGCCAAAGCACGTGGGCACCAAGTGTCACTACCTGCTGCGGTTCTACCCATCCCCGGTGTTGTGAGGGATGAGCCTGGCTCCGATGTAACACAATGTGCCAGTTCACAGGACTTTGTCAAATCACCTGTCTGTAGACTTTAGACAAACAGCAGGGAAACAGGCCCTTCTGCCCACCAAGTCTGCATCGACCAGCGATCACCCTGTACACTAACATTACACACACTATGGACAATTTACAATTTTAACAAAGCCAATTAATCTTCAAACACATATGGCATTGGAGCGTGTGAGGAAACTGGAGCACCCTGAGGAAACTCACACGGTCACAGGGAAAACATACAAACTCCGTACAGACAGCACCTGTAGTCAGGATTGAACCCGGGTCTCTAGGGCTGTAAGGCATCAACTCTACCACTGTGCCACTGTTCTGACAGTGGAAAGGAGATTAAGGGCCAACACCTTTTTTCCATAAGTTCGTCAGGATGTGGTGAGCACTGAGCATCCTGCAGGCACTCTAGGAAAAGGACACGATGGATCCTGTGGCATGGTTCCCAGTGCAGAATGCCCAGCTCGTCTGGTGAAATGGCTCATCGCCAGAACTCACAAACAAGCACCAACACCCGTCTTGACTGGTGGTTAGAGGGACCCTCCCAGTCAGATCCTTCCAACACCATTGGAAATTTTACTCCCAAAGAGCGCAGCCTTTGGGACGGCTGCTGAGGAAAGGACATGGCTGTCCACCTCTTCGCAGAGAGTGAGATTGCAGAGAGTCTGGAGAATGATGCAAGGATCCTTGTCACAGTTTATCCTGATTAGTACCGCAACAGAGCACTCTGAATTACGGACTGTTTCCCGGAACACATTTGGAGACAGACATCAAGTGCAGCTGTAAGATCATCAACTCAGTGAAAGAAGCTCTTTGGTCTGCCCGTAAGTTGATGATCTCCCAATAGAGTGAGATGCCCATCAGGCAAAGTTGCCGACTGGCCCACTCCAGAATGAAGGTGTACATGCTGAGGGTGGCAGCGAAGCTTGGTGAAGCCAACTGTGAGGGTGGACCACAGTCTAGGGTCCCCCCACTGCTGGACATTGAGGGGCAGAATCCAGTGGAGACATCCATCAAACCAAGGGAAGGGATATCACCTCAGGGGACCACGTGTAGCAAGTGGGCTTGGTGTAAGGATAGTTTGCAAACACTAACAAATATCACTTTTTCAGAAACATTTTTTCTCACAGAGAGTTGTGAGTGTGGAATTCTATGCCTCAGTTCTCTGGATACTTTCAAGAGAGAGCTAGATAGGGCTCTTAAAGATAGCGGACTCAGGGCTTATGGGGAGAAGGCAGGAACTGGGTACTGATTGGGATGATCAGCCATGATCAAATTGAATGGATTGGATCGAAGGGCTGAATGGCCGACTCCTGCACCTGTCGGCTATTGTCTATGGTCTATTGTCACCAATTAATGCACAAACACTGAGAACATCAGTAGAGTTTTCTTGCAGTGTTTGGTTTTTGAAAAAGTTGAAAATTCTGAATAAAGTATATTTTGGACAAAGAAAGACAGCGGGCGGATGGGATCCGTAGTCCCACTGCCGGGAAACCTCAGGAAGTTGGAGCTTCCCCACCGCACTCCATGAGGATCCAGGGCCGGAGCGCGGTCTGAGTGACTGTGGGGGAACCTCTCAAGGAGTTTGGGTTCCGTGTCCTTGCGAGGGGCCCTCTGGAGAGATCTGGGTCGTCAATCTGACCCTCCCCGACAATAACTGAGACCATCTGTTGTAAACTCTGACCCTACCGGCTAACCAGCCTGGGTACCGCCCGGAGCAGTGATCCCCTTGAATGATAGTCTCCGGAATCTTCCATCCACCGGAACTGAAACAACAATCAGAGAGTCAGTCCCTGAGCTGAGGGAGTTTGTTCACCCAGAGCAAGACCCGGAAACAGGACCATCCTGACCGCACCTCATCCCCGTTCAACATTCACCGGAATCCAATGTTGTTTTCCCTCTGCTTCCGTCTTCCCCGGTCTCTCTCTCCACAATGTGGGATCTCCCCATTCTCAGTATTGATGCCCCGTCCCATTGCAGCAACTGATGATCCCCATCTCCCTACATCTCCCCTTCACACGCCCCTCATTCTCCCCTTTACATTCTCCATCAGTGTCCAATTTCTCAGCAATGATCGCCTCACGTTACCTGTTAAATCTGTACCATCCCGCTGCAAGATTTCTATCATTCATCCATGTCCCAGCACTGCACTCAGTGTTGGAACAATCCGTGCTCCTCCAGGGATGATCCAGGACGGTGTGGGTCACACACGGGTCACCGAGTGCGGAGTCTGTGGCTGAGGGACAGAATGATGTTCGGTGTTAATGTCAGGTTCAGCTCATGTCCCCAGCCTCTTGTTCCCCACCTCCCTCATCTGCATCTCCACCCTCACCAACCCCGAGCACTAATAATCTCCCGTTCACTCCCTGATCAATGACACCATCTCCCGGGTAAACGCAGGCACCAATCCCACGTCTCCAAGTTAGAGTATTGGAGGATTTAACTTCCACAATATTGACCTGGAGAGACTTCGTATGAGGGGATTTATTTAGGGGAAATGTGTACAGTGTACTTAGAGAGGTTCCTAAACCAATGCGTGGATTGTGATACTAGATGTGGGGCTGGAGACACAAGGAAAGGAAGATGCTGGAATCTTGAGCAAAACACAAATGCTGGAGTAACTCAGCGGGTCAGGCAGCATCTGTGGCAGAAATGGATAGGAGACATTACAGGCAGGGACCCTTGATCAGAGTCGCGAATACCGTGCTGATCTGGACTTATTCTTGGGAAGCGAGGCTGGAAGATAATGGGAGAGTCAGTGGAGAAACATTTTGTGGATTGTGATCTTAATTCTGTAAGTTTCGAGGTTACATGGATGTCCACTAATTCAGATTGTAAACGAGAGGAAGGCTGGTTTCCACAACGTAAGGCAGGACTGGGCCAAAATAGATTGGATATGGTTATTTGTGGATGAAACAATCCCTAGCAGTGGGACTCGGTTAAATGGAGATGATGAGACTTCAGGATGAATGTGTTTTCATTCCTGATCATCAGTGGTAGATATCACGGTGTATCTCAGTCTCCAGGGACACTAACTGTGCACAGGAGGGACACCTGGTGGTCAGTGGGGCACCAGAGTGTATCACAGTCGAGGGGAGGTGGAGAGAGGAAGGGATCCAGGAGTGAGGGAGTGGAGGGGAGTGTCCTGGGGTAAGGGGTCTGCAAGGATGGGTTCAAGGATGAAGGGGTGGGTAGGATGGATTTAGAGATGAGGGGTATGTGGGACGGGTCCAAGGGTGAAGTGGTTGCAGGGATAGGTCCAGGGTTGAGTGAGAGGGAAAGGATGGGTCCAGGAGTGAATGGTGGGTGGGACGGGTCTAGGGGTGAGGAATTATAGGGAATGGTCCCGGGGTGAGAGGGATAGTTCCGTGAGCTGAGGGGGAGGGGTGGGGGGGGGGGAGAAGGTTCCATGGGCGATCCATGTGGTGGTTTGACCGTGGGTTCATGATCGGTGGGGTCAATCAGGGGGGGAGGGGGATACAAGAGGGGGTGTGGGGGCAATGGACCTGAACTCTCAGCCCACTGTGTGTGTTGGTGACTTGGTACATCCCAGAATATCTCCACAACCCCAACAGCCCGTGTGACTGGGGAACGGGGACCTACCTGTACAATACACAACGTAGATGTAGGGTGATGGCCACAGTTGATACACAAAGTAACCGGTGCAATTTTTCACCCTGATCTCCTGGTTCCTGTAGCAGATGATACTGTCCGCAGTGAAACAGACTGTCCTGGTCACCTCCCCATCTCCCACACTGGGATGGGGACCTGGAATGAGGATTATAAACATTGTAAAATGTACCCGGTGCCACAGTGTGGTGGGAAATGTGAATGTGGAGACAGTGTAAGGCAGTGATCACAAGCCACGGTCGGGTTTGACCTGCCTCAGTCAGCGGTGAGCTGCTGCCCTCACCCTCCCCCCCCCCACAATCCCCACAGCAGCCCCTGCTCCCTGAGACCGGCTCCTGGTGCTGACACCCTAGGGTGCCGGGGTCTGGACTGGAAACACAAGCCCCACCCCTGATGGGTGCTGAATTATGAAACTAGAAACTGGAACTGTCCCGTACAACTTTAATCACAAACAATCAGAAATTAAAACCAATAATCTATCTTTGTGCTAAATGTTGTGTGTATTTAATTTCTCCACCTCGTTGCTGAACTGTGGGTGTCCTGAGACGGGCCCAGCTCCCTGGGAGCTGCTCCTCCACTGAAACTGCTCCGGCTCTGATCTGGAGCAGGGACAGCGGGCGGATGGGACATCTTGAGTTGCTGGGTGTACGGATAGTTTGCAAACACTACTAAATATTCAGCAACACTTTGCCATGGTCCTGTGCCTCAGCGATCACCCTGGCAAGGGTTCAATGATGGAGCAGGTTCAATTATGGTGCTGGTTCAATGATGGAGTGGGTTCAATGATGGAGTTGGTTCAATGATGGAGTTGGTTCAATGATGGAGTTGGTTCAATGATGGAGTTGGTTTAATGATGGAGCTGGTTCAATGATGGAGTTGGTTCAATGATGGAGTTGGTTCAATGATGGAGCGGGTTCAATGATGGAGTTGGTTCAATTGTGGAACTGGTTCAATGATGGAATTGGTTCAATGATGTAGTTGGTTCAATGATGGAGTTGGTTTAATGATGTAGTTGGTTCAATGATGGAGTTGGTTCAATGATGGAGTTGGTTCAATGATGGAGCGGGTTCAATGATGGAGTTGGTTCAATGATGGAACTGGTTCAATGATGTAGTTGGTTCAATGATGGAGTTGGTTTAATGATGTAGTTGGTTCAATGATGGAGTTGGTTTAATGATGTAGTTGGTTCAATGATGGAGTTGGTTTAATGATGTAGTTGGTTCAATGATGGAGTTGGTTCAATGATGCACTGGTTCAATGATGGAGTTGGTTCAATGATGGAGCGGGTTCAATGATGGAGTTGGTTCAATTGTGGAACTGGTTCAATGATGGAATTGGTTCAATGATGTAGTTGGTTCAATGATGGAGTTGGTTTAATGATGTAGTTGGTTCAATGATGGAGTTGGTTTAATGATGTTGTTGGTTCAATGATGGAGTTGGTTCAATGATGGAGTTGGTTCAATGATGGAGCGGGTTCAATGATGGAGTTGGTTCAATGATGGAACTGGTTCAATGATGTAGTTGGTTCAATGATGGAGTTGGTTTAATGATGTAGTTGGTTCAATGATGGAGTTGGTTTAATGATGTAGTTGGTTCAATGATGGAGTTGGTTCAATGATGGCACTGGTTCAATGATGGAGTGGGTTCAATGATGGAGTTGGTTCAATGATGGCACTGGTTCAATGATGGAGTTGGTTCAATGATGGAGCTGGTTCAATGATGGAGTTGGTTCAATGATGGTGCGGGTCTGATGGGTCACGATGCACATGACGGCAGACAATGGGGGTAAAAGATGCTGAACGTCGCCCTCATCCCGATAGCCTCCTTAGTCTATTGCTGCATCCAGCTGTGTGTAGAGCCAAAGCACGTGGGCTCCAAGTGTCACTACCTGCTGCGATTCACCCGTGTTGTGATGTATGGGCCTGGATCCGATGCCACACAATGTGCCAGTTCATTGGACTTTGCTAAATCACCTGTCTGTAGACTTTAGACCAACAGCATGGAAACGGGCCCTACTGCCCACCAAGTCCACACCGACCAGCGATCACCCTGTACACTAACATTACACACACTGAGGGCAATTTACAATGTTAACAAAGCCAATTAAACTTCAAACATGTGCTGCTTTGAGTGTGTGAGGAAACTGGAGCACCCTGAGGAAACTCACACGGTCACAGGGAGAATGTATAATAGTAAGATGAAACGAGAACTTGTTACGATGAGGGTCTACGTGATGAACGCCAAACAGCCGCTCGTGCGCCAATCTCCAAAGCAGCGATGTGAAATCTCAGATAATAGTGACTGAAGTATAATAGAGATAGAGATAGAGATAGCCTTTTATTGTCATTCAGACCGAAGTCTGAACGAAATTGCAGCAGTCATACATATAATACCATACAATAAAACACCAATAAAACAACAATAAACACACATTAACATCCACCACAGTGAGTCCACCCAGCATCTCCTCACTATGATGAAGGCAAAAGTCTTAGGTCTGCAGTCTCTTCCCTCCTCTTCTCCCTCTGCGTTGGGGCGATCCCCCCCCCCCCCCCCCCCTCCCCCGGGCGATGTTAAGAACAGTCCCGCGGCTCAAACACCGGGGCCCGGGGTGGTTGAAGCTGCCACCCACCAGTCCTGCAGAAGCAGCTGCTGGCCCACGGCCGAACCCCGAACTCAGGCCACCACCGCCAGAACGCCGTCCCAGCCACCCTCACGTGAGTACTGCGCCGTCTTTAGCCTCGGGCTGGGCCGCCCCGACTTGGGCGCCGAACCTCCCCCGGACCGGGCCGCCCCGACGGGCGTCGCTTCTCCCCCGTAATAATAAGATGAAAGAAGACGTGAACTACCAGATGACCTTTACGAGGGCTGGTAGTGGAGGGCACATAGTCCCTCATCGTAACTCCTCATAAAATAAAGATCAAACTTCAAACTGGTAACTTCTCTTTTAATCTTACTATTTTACTTCGGAGTCACGTGAGTGACTGTGTGAAGATTTCAAAGCTCTGTGATTTCCTGCCGTGAGAAACAAGTCTACACAACCACAACTGCCTCATTGACAAATGAGGGAAAACATTCATAATGCATACAGTCATGACATAGATTTAAACATGCTGATGCTGTTCAATCAGTTATAACAATAGTCTCATCCCTCATCCGGATGGAACCTATAACAGAATGTAAAATAAAGTTGAGAAAAACCCCTGGTCTGGCAGCGGGTTATTATAAAATGTTTGAAAATACATTCGGTTGACCACGCTACAGCCGTTAAGATGTGGTCCAGCAAAACGTAATTAACCCTTACTGCTGCTGTTATACCAGCCCTGGTGGAGTGAGACCCAGATCAGTATCTACTCCTGCATAACTCAACTCCGTTTTAACACCTGGCAAGATCTGAGCAGATACGTTCTTATAATGTTTTTAGTAACTAACAATCATAGTTAGCTCAGAGTCTGGAAAGCTCTTGGTGACCTTGACGTATTGTTGTATATGTGTGCCCTCACATAACAAAAGGTCCCTGGGTGTGCCTTGAGCTATTTTGAGACCTGACACCCCTACTGCGCTGCTTAAATAAATTATAGCATAAAATACTATGCATATATTTGCAATGTAATCATCCTCTCCTGTCACAATAATGTAGCAAGTGACCTGTTGCGCTAAACCAGCCTAATGAGGTCCGATCAAAGGTAAGCATGTAGCTGGAACCCCCTGGTGAAATAGTGTTAACACAATGTCAACCTCCCATACTGCATTGTACTTGTCCTTGTGTTAAAGATATCCTTTACTAACTCGATATCCGAGGAGAACCCAACAACGTGGACCTTGTTTGCTGCAGTAAGTCTGATGGAAAGCACCTTGGCACAGTTAATGACCCTATAACTCAATATTGTCAAATACCATTTAAAATGAACTGCAATAGCTCAGAGTCTGTACCATTTTAAATGTAACATGAGCATTAAACAAACGATTCCCATCTCCTGAATAAGCAAAGTACTGCGTTTTGCTACTATTCCAGCACTGTGAATGCGTACAAGAAATAGGTGTGAAAACCCAAGCTGTAAGCAGTCTATTGAGAACTTGTAGAAAATAAATTGATTTTATCATGCAACGGCTGATTTTCCGAGCCACAGGCTGAACTAGCAAGTAATGTTTAAAATAACCATATGAGATTGCATTATTATTATTCCCGACAAATCGGGAATCAAACTGCATAGGCCAATTCCACAGCTGGAACCTAAAGCGGGCTCTTGATGACTTCATTTCAAGACCCGACTCATAAAGCAAAATGGAGGAAGACATAAAAGACCATTTCTCCTGCTTGTAGCGAGAATGTATCTTTCGCCACTGGTATGCCACATGTTTTTGCAACTTGTTAATTAGCATGAAAACATATTTATATTCGGTGTTGCATTGAATCAGAATTTCATAAATACGGTGTGGTTCAACACCCATTCTGTGTTGTCATTGATCTGTACTAAATGATACTCCAGTGGCAAATGAGATTATGTACCTATTACAGGATTCTTTTATTTGATTGCACCCCCGTGCTTATCATATGCCACCATCGTAGTGTATCAACATGAAGTTAAGCATGCAGCTATGCATATTTGCTCAATCACTCTTGAACCCATAAGATGCACGTAGGGTTTATAGATAGTTGATACCTATAACTGAAGAGTTAATAACTCGTGCAAAACTCCTCCATCTCCAACTAGAGATGACATTCGCATTTCCCACCTTAGGCCATCAGCATCATTTTGCAATATAATGACATATTTATTGATCAACTACTGGAGCAATACTGAATACTGTTTGTCCATCATAATGACTTTAGTAGCTTCAACTGGTAATAGCAAAGGTGTGTTATCAATGACCTTCATGGCACTTTATAGTTTGCCATTAAGCATGCTGTCAGTTCTCCCACTTGCACAGCTGCATCACATCTATTACATTGCCAGTTAGTTTAATGAATAGAAAACTGCTTTATAACAACAAGGCTGTTCCAGGTTTCAATTGACTCCAGTCTGTTGCCCAGGGCGGAGTCACAGGCCACCTATCCATTTGATAACAACTTAATTTACCTGGATAGAGGAGAACAATTTCTCAAGTAGCTTGAGACTGAAACAGTGGATTTTAGCCAAATACAGCGTCAAAATATAATCCAGACAATACATAACAAGTGTTTTTGAACTCTGAGGAATCCTTTGAATGATTTATTTCATCATACTGTTAAATTGCCTCTTCATAGCAATGCCTTCATAGCCACGCCTGCCATCATTTTGTATCTGCCCTGAACGGCAACTCTGGCCCAGTTGCCGATAATTCTCAGATGTCCCAAGACAACTCTTGCCATAATTCTGACCTTGCCTTGAAAGACAATTCCCCATATCTCCGAGCCTGTCTCGAAGGCAAACCTGGCTAAAATACTGAACCTGGCTCAACACACTTCTGGCCAAATTCCAACCTGCTTGGAATACTAGTAATGTCCAGTTTACCTGGTTAAAATGCCTCTAGTAGGTGACAAGATAGCACAATGGGCTAAGAGTTCGGCTGGCGACCGGAAGGTAGCCGGTTCAAATCCCGCTTGGAGTGCATACTGTCGTTGTGTCCTTGGGCAAGACACTTCACCCACCTTTGCCTGTAATGGAATGTTACGGCGGCAGGCGCGGGCACACCGCGACGCCCTGTGTCTCCCTTTCAAGGGAGATGCTAAAAATGCATTTCGTTGTCTCTGTACTGTACACTGACAATGACAATAAATTGAATCATTTCATTTCATTTCATTTCATTTCAATGTCTCAATCATTTGTGTATTGTACAACCAATTGTAAATCTTACCAACTTGTTCGTGGTCACTTAGTTGTAAAGTGACTCTGGTCAGCTTTCATGCTGCTACCAGCTTCAGTGAACCTTTTACTGCCGATGAAGCCGTGGAGTGCGTTGTCCCCAAAACTATGAAGCCTTGCTCGTCTTTGGCCTAATTAGTCCAACAACTTATGCTTCGTCCTTCAGATTTTGCCTGCAGAATAGGTCTTACCTGAATGGAAAATTTGGTGGGTGGCTCTAACGTCCCCTGATAACGGTGTTCACTGCATTGTGTTGGGATGGCAACCTTGCTGCCAGGAATAATACCTCTGACATGTGCCCTTCATCCCTGAGGTATGCTCCACGCTTATACCCTCAGCCTCGGCATCAGATTTACACTGACCCGGCTTGTTCTCTTCCTCCATAAGGGAGACATTAAGCAGCCCTACTACAAGGCGCTACCGGCGCGGCCTCTCCAACAGGCCCACCCTTCAGGGTCATAAAATGCCCGGATAAACTCACCTCTTCCATGAGGGAGACATTTTGCAGCCCTTCTACAGGTGCTGCTGCCATACATTTAAGCAGCCCTATTACATGGCGCTGCTGGCGCGGCCTAAAGCAACAGGCTGGCACTGCCATAGACTCGGCATCCCCATCAAGGCGCTGCTGGCACGGACTCTCCCATCTGCCCCACACTGCCATAGACTCGGCATCCCCATCAAGGCGCTGCTGGCACGGACTCTCCCATCTGCCCCACACTGCCATAGACTCAGTATCCCCTTTAAGCAGCCCTGCTGCTGGCGCGGACTATCCCATAGTCCCGCACTGACACAACTCCTGCTGTTAGAGTGTATCTAGCTTGATCCTCCTCTCAATAGGGCTCGATCCTGGCCAACCTCCACATTTTTCCACCTTACTGGAAGGGAATCCTCCCGGCACCAGGGCTGACCACTTTGGTCGGTTTACCCCATATCTTGGGGACGTCTGCGGTCTGGGCATCGCATTGCTGGTGGATTTCCCCTCCCCCGGGAATTCCAGTGCCCATATATATTACCAGAGGAAAAACCCTACCGGCACCAGGGCTGAGTGTTCCAGTCCGGTTAACCCCTTTCCTGTGGACCCCTGCGGTCTGAGAGCTGCTTTACTACTTCTGGATTCCCCTACCCAGGAACCCCAGCATCTATGTGTATATCGGGGAAAATCCTCCCGACACCCGGCATCTATATTATATCAGAGGGAAAACCCTCCCTACACCCAGTCTACTGGAGGTCGCCTCCCCGGGAACCCCAGCATTAATATTTATAGTGGAGGGAACCGGGGTTTCCCCACAGCCCATAGCTGGTTCCCTCATCGGTCGTCGCGAATCATCTGGGAGGAAGCCTCTGGAACAAGAGGTTCCTGCAAGGAAACAAACCAGGTAAGAAATACAAGCTTACCTGAAGTTTGAACTTACCCGCTGGAGAAGCTCTTGCTGCTCCAACCGGTCACCTGCACCAGTATGTCTGACGTAATGACGCACGTGCGGCTATACGGGGTTCTTCATGTAGTCACTCAAGAGACTCCGAAGTAAAATCTCCGTACAGACAGCATCTGTAGTCAGAATTGAACCCGGGTCTCTAGCGCTATAAGGCATCAACTCTACCACTGTACCACTGTGCGGTCAGTGGAAAGGGTCTTACGGGCCAACACCTTTGTCCATAAGTCCATCAGACAGTGGTGAGCACAGAACATCCTGCAGGCACTGCAGGAACAGGACACATGGATCCTGTGGCGTGGTTCCCAGTGCAGAATGCCCAGCTCATCTGGTTAAATGGCTCATCGCCAGAACTCACCAACAAGCACCAACACCCGGCTTGGCTGCCATTTAGAGGGACCCTCCCAGTCAGATCCTTCCAACACCATCGGAATTTTACTCCCAAAGAGCGCTGCCTTCGGGATGGCTGCTGAGGAGAGGACATGGTTGTCCAACTCTTCGCAGAGTGTGAGTTTGCAGAGAGTCTGGAGAATGATGCAAGGATCCTTGTCATGGTTTATCCCGAATAGTTCCGCAACAGAGCACTATGAATTACGGACTGTTTCCCGGGACACATTTGCAGACAGACATCAAGTGCAGCTGTAAGATTGAATGGCGGCGCTGATTGGGGACGATCAGCCATGATCATATTGAATGGCGGTGCTGGCTCGAAGGGCTGAATGGCCGACTCCTGCACCGATTGTCTATGTTCTAGTCTATTGTCACAAATTAATGCACAAACACTGAGAACGTTGGTAGAGTTTTCTTGCAGTGATCGTTTTTTAAAAAGTTTTAAATTCGGAATAAAGTATACTTTGGATAACGAAAGACAGCGGGCGGATGGGATCCGTAGTCCCACTGCCGGGAAACCCCAGGAAGCTGGAGCTTCCCCACCGCACTCCGTGAGGATCCAGGGTGGAACGCGGTCTAAGTGACTGTGAGGGAACCTCTCAGGGAGTTTGGGTTCCGTATCCGTGCGAGATCTGGGTTGTCAGTCTGACTCTCCCCAACAATAAATGAGACCAAACTAAATTGGGGGGGGGGGGGGGGGTGTCAAATGGGATAGTCAAGGACAGAGTTCAAGGGAAAGGTAGTAAAGGAATAGTTAAGGACCCCAGACTTAACGGAAAAGAAACTCACAAAGGGATATGAGAGTATGGCCAAGTGCAACAGGGATCAATGTGAAAGGTGAGATGCGTAAGGAATTAAAAGTATTATTTTTGAATGCACGAAGAATAAGAAGTAAAGTAGATGAGCTTGAGGCTCAGTTAGAGGTTGGTAGATATGACATTGTGGGGAGTACCGAGACATGGCTGCAGGAGGATCAGGTCTTGGCACATAATATTCAGGATTATACATCCTATAGAAAGGACAGGCAGGTGGGCAAGATGACAATAATTGGTGTTATCTACAGACCCCCATACAGTAGCCCAGATGTAGGGTGTAAGTTGCAGTAGGAGGCAAAACTGGTATGCAACAAAGGCAATGCCACTGTGCTGATTTCAATATGCAGGTAGACAGGGAAAATTAGGTTGGTTCAGGACCCCAAGAAAGAGAGTTTGTAGAGTGCCTCAGAGATGAATTCTTAGAGCAGCTTCTATTGGAGCCGACCAGATAAAAGGCAATTCTGGATTTAGTGTTGTCCAATGAACCAGATTTAATAAGAGAACTCGTGGCAAAGAAACCGCTTGGGGGTAGTGATCATAATATGATTAGTTTTAATCTGCAATTTGAGAAGGAGAAGGTTAAATCAGAAGTGGCAGTGATGCAGTTGAACAAAGGAGACTATGAAGTCATGAGAGAGGAGCTGGCCAAGTAAACTGGAAAGGGATCCAAGCAGGAATGACAGTGGGATAGCAATGGCTGGAATTTCTGGGTATAATCCGGAAGATGGATGATCATTTCATTCCAAAAAGGAAGAAAGATTCTAAGGAGAGTAGGAGGCAACCGTGTCTGACAAGAGATGTTAGGGATAGAATAAAACTTAAAAAAAGATTTATAACACAGTAAAGAGTAGCCGGAACCCAGAGGATTGGGAAACTTTCATAGGACAACAGAAGGAAACAAAACGGACAATACATGCTGAAAAGATGGTACGAGGGGAAGCTGGCCAGGAATGTAAAGATGGACAGTAAAAGCTTATTTAGATATGTTAAGGGAAAAAGAATAGCAAAGTTAAATGTGGGTCCCTTGAAGGCAGACATGGGTGAAATTATTATGGGCAACAAGGAAATGGCAGAAGAGTTAAACAGGTACTTCGGATCCGTCTTCACTAAGGAAGACACAAGCTCCCAAAAGTACTGAAGGATAGAGGATCTAAGGGGGTAGAGGAACTGAAAGAAATGTTCATAAGTTGAGAAATAATATTGGGTAGACTAATGGGACTAAAGGATGATAAATCCCCTGGGTCTGATGGTCTGCATCCCAGGGTCCTCAGGGAGGTGGCTCTAGAAATAGTGGATGCACTGGTGATCATTTTCCAATGTTCAGTAGATTCAGGATCAGTTCCTGTGGATTGGAGGATAGCTAATGTTATCCCACTTTTCAATAAAGGAGCGAGAGAGAAAACGAGGAATTACAGACCAGTTGTGAAAGATGCTGGAGTCAATTATTAAAGAGGTAATAATGGGGCATTTGGATAGCAGCAAAAGGATTAGTCTAAGTCAGCTTGGATTTATGAAAGGAAAATCATGCTTGATTAATCTTCTGGATTTTTTTTAAGGATGTGACATATAAAATGGATGAAGGGGAGCCAGTGGATGTAGTTTATCTAGACTTTCAGAAAGCCTTTGATAAGGTCCCGCACGGGAGACTGGTAACTAAAATTAGAGCAAATGTTATTGTGGGTAGGTTGTTGACGTGGATAGAAAATTGGTTGGCAGTCAGGAAGCAAAGAGTAGGAGTGATCGGGTCCTTTTCAGAATGGCAGGCATTGGCGAGTGGAGTGTCGCAAGGCTTGGTGTTGGGGCATCAACTGATTCCCATATATATTAATGAGTTGGAAGCGGGAATTAGGAGCAAAACTAGTGTGTTTGCGGATGACACAAAGCTGGGTGGCAGTGTGAACTGTGAAGAGGATGTTAGGAGGTTGCAGGGTGACCTAGACAGGTTGAGTGAGTGGGCAGATGCGTGGCAGATGCAGTATAATATAGATATATTGAGGTTATCCACTTTGGTGGCAAAAACAAGAAGGCAGGTTATTATCTCAATGGTTAGGTTAACTAAGGGGGAGGTACAGCGAGACCTGGGTGTCCTTGTACACTGGTTACTGAAATTTGGCGTGCAGGTACAGCAGGCAGTGAAGAAAGCTAATGGAATGTTGGCCTTCATAACAAGAGGAATTCAGTATAGGAGTCGCGAGGTTCTTCTGCAGTTCGCCAACTCCATGCTTACATCCAGCGATGCATCCTTCCTTGAGGAGCTTAACCACTTTTATGGCCACTTTGACAGGGATAATCAACAGGTGGCCATCAACGCTGTGCTCCCTGCTGATCACCAGCCCCTCACACTCACACTCACGCCCACCGACGTGTATGCAGCACTGATCAGGATTAATGCACGAAAGGCTGCTGGCCCTGACGGCATCCCCAGGCGCGTCCTGAGGGTCTGTGCTGCACAGCTAACAGACATCTGGACTGACATCTTCAACCTGTCACTTGCCCAAGCAGCTATCCCCACGTGCCTTAAAACCACCTCCATCGTGACGATGTCAAAACACTCCACTGCGGCGAGCCTCAACGACTTCCGCCCAGTTGCACTTGCTCCCATCATCACCAAGTGCTTTGAGTGGCTGGTCCTGGCACACTTCAAAGGCTGCCTACCTCCCACACTAGACCCCCATCAGTTCGCCTACCGCAAGAACAGGAGTACGGAGGATAATAATAATAATAATAATGTTATTTATAGAGCACTTTAAAAACAATCATAGTTGCAACAAAGTGCTGTACATCACTAATCATTGACAAAAAAGTTAATACACACCAATAATAACAATAAAATAAATAGTAGGAAAAGACATGTAAAATAAAGAAACATTAAAAACAATAAAAACAGAAGCAAAGTCTCAGGCATGGTCAAAAGCCAAGGAGTACAAATGTGTTTTAACACTGGATTTGAAGATGGACAGTGAGGGGGCCTGTCTGATGTGCAACGGCAGGGTGTTCCAGAGTGCTGGATCAGCAACAGAGAAGGCTCTATCCCCTCTGAGCCTCATATTAGACCTCGGTACCTCCAGGAGCAGCTGACCAGCTGACCTGAGGGACCGGGCAGGAGCGTATGGGTGGAGCAGCTCAGAGAGGTAAGGCGGGGCGAGCCCATTCAGAGATTTAAAAACAAATAACAGTATTTTAAAATGAATGCGAAAGTGCACCAGGAGCCAGTGGAGGGAGGCCAGAATTGGCGATATGTGCTCCCTCTTTTGAGTCCCTGTTAAAAGGCGAGCAGCAGCATTTCGAACCAACTGGAGACGAGCCAGTGAAGAACGAGCAACTCCAAAATAGAGCGCATTACAGTAATCCAGCCTAGATGTAATAAAGGCATGGATTACTGTTTCAAAATGTTGCCACTCGAGAATGGGCTTCACCTTCGCCAGCTTCCTTAGGTGAAAGAAGCTGGACTTAACCACCGCGCATATTTGGCGATCTAATTTAAAGTCACTGTCCATCCTAAAACCCAGGTTCACAACTGTTGGCTTCACGTACCTTGACAATGGACCTAAATCAACAAATGGAGGTTCACGGCAGCCATTGGGATCAAATAAAATCACCTCTGTCTTCTTTTCATTAAATCCTAGAAAGTTCAGGGCCAATCAGGACTTAATGTCATCAAGACAAGACAGAAGTGATTTTACAGAAAAGGCGTCTTCCCTCATTAGCGGCAAATAAAGCTGGGTATCATCTGCATAACAATGGAAAGAGATGTCATGCTTTCTAAGGATGGAACCCAGAGGAAGTATGTACAGCGAGAAAAGCAGGGGACCCAAAATTGAATCCTGTGGAACCCCATATGACAGGGGAGCGGAAGAGGATTCAAACCCAGCAAGGCTAACACACATGGTTCTGCCCGCCAGATAGGACCTGAACCACCCCAGGGCACTGCCGCAGATGCCCACTAACTGCCGTAGCCGAGATAACAAAATATTATGGTCCACTGTATCAAAGGCGGCAGATAAGTCCAGCAGGACAAGAACCACACAATCTCCAGAATCATTAGCTAGGAGGATGTCATTAAAAACCCTTAGCAATGCTGACTCCGTGCTGTGCATAGTTTAAAATCCAGACTGGAAGACCTCCCGAATATCATGCTCCTCCAGGAATAGTTTCAGCTGAGCATATACAACTATCTCCAGTAATTTAGAAATAAAAGGCAATTTTGAGATGGGTCTAAAATTGGCCAGAACAGATTGACCCAGGCCAGGTTTCTTAAGGAGTGGTTGCACTACCGCATGCTTAAAACTCACGGGGACAACCCCAGAACACAAGCTGCTGTTAATAATGGTAAGAACCGACTGCCCTATACTAGGGAAAACCTCTTTAAAAAGATGAGGAGGGACTGCATCACAAGGAGAACCCGATGGCTTAATATGTGCAACCACATCCTTTAAATACGATATTGTCACAGGCTCAAACTTGTCGAATACCACCAGGCAAGGGACCGAAACAGAAGGGTCAGAGGCAGGAGCTGAAATGAGAGCCCTTAAGGAAACAACCTTAGCAACAAAAAAGTGCAGGAAGTCATTACACATTTCAGGTGAAGCTTCCAGACAGACAGGCTGCGCGGCATTTAGAACCAATTTAGAGTCAATTATTTCAAATAGCACACGTGGGTCGTGACACTTTGACACAATAATTTTAGACAGGTACTCTCTTTTGGCCTTTTTAACACTGTTCTGGTAGTGACGCCAACAGTCCCGTAGAATTTGAAGTGAAACCTGTAGCCTGTCCTTCCTCCACTTTCGATCAGCTCTACGACCCTCCCGTCGAGCTGTACGAGTTACGTCACTGAACCAGGGTTCGGGTTTAGCCCTTGGCTTCAATGATCTTAACGGAGCCACAGTGTCCAGTATAGTTCTGCAGGAGGAATGAAACCACGAACTAATCTCCTCCGTACCAAGAGGAGTGGATGCAGAGGGGGCGCAGAGCTGATCAAAAGCAGCAGAGAACTTGCCAGCAGTAAAAGGGTTAATAGACCGACAGCGCCGAGCAGACACCACAGGTATAACTGCTTCACAGGAGAAATTGACATCAAATAATACAGGCATATGATCAGAAAACACACTATCAGAGATTTCCAAATTCAACACAGACAAGCCATGAGAGAGAACAAGGTCCAGTGTATGTCCATGTTCGTGTGTGGGACCAGACACACACTGGCCAAAATTAAAAGAGTCAATAAGGCTAAAAAAAGTCCTTCACCAACGGCTTATCAGGACAGCACACATGGATGTTAAAGTCCCCAACCAAAAGGACACGATCATAGTTGGGCATGATCCCAGCTAGAAAATCAGATAATTCATTTACAAAGTCCTTATTATACTTGGGCGGTCGGTAGATGACCGCACAAAGCACCGGGTTGGAGCAGCCCACTTCAAATAAAGTTGCTTCGAAACTGGAGAAAGAAGATGATAGAGGGCATTGCTTGCACTTAAAGTTATTTTTATAAACAGCCGCTGTTCCTCCTCCACGGCCCGATATCCGCAGTGAGTTGAAATAAGAGCAGCCAGCCGGCAAAAGTTCAACAAGAGCGCTGCACTCACCTGGACCCATCCAAGTCTCAGTCACACAGCGGAAATTCAGGTCACGGGAGCAGAAGAGATCCCTCAGTATAAAAGTCTTGTTTGCCAGGGATCTGGCATTCACTAAACCAATCCTGGAGGGGGATGGACTCACCAGATCAGCTGATCGCTGAGCCCGGTGCAGAGTCCTCAGGTTCCGGGGATTCACCCCGCGGTGGTGGTGGCGGGGCCGAGGAGAGCATGGCGGGCATGGCCTGTCTCACCACAGCTCCTGAACATAGGAAGGGGTGGGGCCGAAGGGATCCACCTGGAAGAGTTGGTGTACCAGGTGACCTGCGTTCCTCCTACGGTGAGCCCGGCCAGTTCTCCGTGCTGCAGCAGGTGGACAGCGCTCCCGATCGTTGGGGAGGAGATTGTCCGTTGACAGTTGAAGAGCACCAGGCTGAAGGCCCCAGAGATGTCCCTGAGCAAGGTGTTTCCGACGCTCAAGGCTTTCGAGGAGATTCCCACATCCTGGCCCACCCAGTTTAGACTTCACCAGTCGACCACTACGTTTTCCACGGCGACAGCGACGGCGACGGCGACGCTTCCTCGGGCTTAAAACCCACTCCAGGTGAGTTTGGATTCCCAAGAGGAACGGGCGCAGTATAGTATGTCCGCGGTAAATAAAGGCACCGACATTACGCTGAATGTTCATTAGAGATGTACGGTCGTAGACCAGCAGAGACATTAGTTGTAAAACACCAACAGAATACACAAAAAACAGCGGGAGCAACAGACGGGCAGCCATAGACATCGGCGCCATCTGCATGGCACTTCACTCCTCCCTCTGCCACCTCGACAACAGAGCCACCTACGTGAGAATGCTGTTCGTCGACTTTAGCTCAGCATTCAACACCATCATCCCCTCCAAACTGAACTCAATGATCTGGGCATCAACCCCTCCCTCTGCAACTGGATACTGGGCTTTCTAACCAACAGACCCCAGTCTGTTAGGTTAGACAAGCACACCTCTTCAACCCTCACTCTGAACACTGGCGTTCCACAGGGCTGTGTGCTGATCCCCCTCCTCTACTCCCTCTTCAACTACGACTGCAAACCTGTACATGGTACTAACACCATCATCACCTATGCAGATGATACAAAGGTGATTGGCCTCATCAGCAACAGCGATGAGTCGGCCTATAGGGTGGAGGTCCAGCTCCTAGCAGCATGGTGTGCTGACAACAACCTGACCCTTAACAGCAAGAATACCAAGGAGCTCATTGTGGACTACAGAAGGTCTAGGGGTGGCACGCACACCCCCATCCATATTAATGGGACGGAGGTGGAACGTGTTTCCAGCTTCAGGTTTCTGGGGGTCAACATCTTTGATGACCTCTCTTGGACCCACAATACCTCAACACTGGTCAAGAAGGCTCATCAGCGTCCCTTCTTCCTGAGGAGACTAAAGAAGATCCATCTGTCTCCGCAGATTCTGGTGAACTTCTACCGCTGCACCATCAAGAGCATCCTTACTAACTGTATCACAGTATGGTATGGCAACTGCTCTGTCTCCGACAGGAAAGCACTGCAGAGCGTGGTGAAAACTGCCCGACGCATCACCGGTTCCTCACTCCCCCCCATTGAGTCTGTCTAGAGCAGGCGATGTCTGCGAAGGGTGCGCAACATTGTCAAGGACTGCTCTCACCCCAACCACAGACTGTTTACCCAGGCAGGGATTGAAGTTTCTGGATCATTGGGACTTCTTTTGGGGAAGGTGGGACGCTCTCCACTTGAACCCGAGGGGGACCAATATCCTGGCGGGGAAATTTGCAAAGGCTACTGGGGAGACTTTAAACTAGAATGGTTGGGGCGAGGGACTCAAATAGAGAAAGCTAGTAGACAGAATGGGAGGCAGGAAGCAGAAAAGGGAAGCACTCGGGCACAAGAGAAAGAAAATAAAGGAAATAAACAGAGAAGAAGAGGCGGGGGGTTTCTTAAATGTGCATATTTTAATGCTAGGAGCATTGTAAGAAAGGTGGATGAGCTTAGAGTCTGGATAGACACCTGGAAGTATGATGTTGTGGCGATCAGTGAAACATGGTTACAGGAGGGCTGTGATTGGAAACTAAATATTCCAGGATTTCGTTGCTTCAAGTGTGATAGAATTGGAGGGGCAAGAGGTGGAGGTGTTGCAATGCTAGTCAGGGAAGATATTACAGCAGTGCTTTGGCAGGATAGATTGGAGGGCTCACCTAGGGAGGCTATTTGGGTGGAACTGAGAAGTGGGAAAGGGGTAGCAACACTTATAGTGGTGTATTATAGACCGCCAAATGGGGATCGAGAATTGGAAGAGCAAATATGTAAGGAGATAGCAGATATTAGTAGTAAGCACAAAGTAGTGATTGTGGGAGATTTCAACTTTCAACACATAGACTGGGAAACACATTCTGTAAATGTGTTGGATGGTTTGGAGATTGTAAAATGTGTGCAGGATAGTTTTTTGCAGCAATACATAGAGGTACCTACTAGAGGAGGGGCAGTGCTGGACCTCCTGTTAGGAAATGAGATGGGACAGGTGGCGGAGGTATGCGTTGGGGAGCACTTCGGGTCCAGTGATCACAATACCATTAGTTTCAATATAATTATGGAGAGGGTCAGAACTGGACCTAGGGTTGAGATTTTTGATTGGAGAAAGGCTAACTTTGATGAGATGCGAAATGATTTAAAAGGAGTGAACTGGGACATTTTGTTTTATGGGAAGGATGTAGAAGAGAAATGGAGGACATTTAAAGGGGAAATTTTAAGAGTACAGAATCTTTATGTTCCTGTTCGGTTGAAAGGAAACAGTAAAAAGTTCACTGGTTTTCAAGGGAAATTGGACACCTTGTTTGGAAAAAGAGGGAGATCTACAATAATTATAGGCAGCATGAAGTAAATGAGGTGTTTGAGGAGTATAAGGAATGTAAAAAGAATCTTAAGAAATAAATTAGAAAAGCTAAAAGAAGACATGAGGTTGCTTTGGCAAGTAAGGTGAAAGTAAATCCAAAGGGTTTCTACAGCTATATTAATAGCAAAAGGATAACGAGGGATACAACATGTCCATTGGAGAGACAGAGTGGACAGCTATCTGCAGAGCCAAAAGAGATGGGGGAGATATAACCATATAACCATATAACAATTACAGCACGGAAACAGGCCATCTCGACCCTTCTAGTCCGTGCCGAACACATAATCTCCCCTAGTCCCATATACCTGCGCTCAGACCATAACCCTCCATTCCCTTCCCGTCCATATAACTATCCAATTTATTTTTAAATGATAAAAACGAACCTGCCTCCACCACTTCCACTGGAAGCTCATTCCACACAGCTACCACTCTCTGAGTAAAGAAGTTCCCCCTCATGTTACCCCTAAACTTCAGTCCCTTAATTCTCAAGTCATGTCCCCTTGTTTGAATCTTCCCTACTCTCAGTGGGAAAAGCTTTTCCACGTCAACTCTGTCTATCCCTCTCATCATTTTAAAAACCTCTATCAAGTCCCCCCTTAACCTTCTGCGCTCCAAAGAATAAAGCCCAAACTTGTTCAACCTTTCTCTGTAAGCCCTAACTTGTTCAACCTTTCTCTGTATTGAACAATTTCTTTTCGTCAGTATTCACCAAGGAGAAGGATGTTGAATTATGTGAGGTAATGGAAACTAGTAGAGTAGCTATGGATACTATGAGTTTCAAAGTAAAAGAAGTACTGACACTTTGAAAAATATAAAAGTGGATAAGTATCCAGGTCCTGACAGGATATTCCCTAGGACATTGAGGGAAGTTAGTGTAGAAATAGCCGGGGCTATGACACAGTCAGCATGGATTTGTGCCTGGAAGGTCATGTTTGACTAATCTTCTTGAATTTTTTGAAGAGGTTACAAGGGAAATTGACGAGGGTAAAGCAGTGGATGTTGTCAATATGGACTTTAGTAAGGCCTTTGACAAGGTTCCTAATGGAAGGTTGGTTAAGAAGGTTAAACTGTTGGGTATAAATGCAGGAGTAGCAAGATGGATTCAACAGTGGCTGAATGGGAGAAGCCAGAGGGTAATGGTGGATGGTTGTTTGTCGGGTTGGAGGCAGGTGACTAGTGGGGTGCCTCAGGGTTCGGTGTTGGGTCCTTTGTTGTTTGTCATGTACATCAATGATCTGGATGAATGTGTGGTAAATTGGGTTAGTAAGTATGCAGATGATACCAAGATAGGGGGTGTTGTGGATAATGAAGAGGAATTCCAAAGTCTACAGAGTGATATAGGCCATTTGGAAGAATGGGCTGAAAGATGGCAGATGGAGTTTAATGCTGATAAATGTGAGGTGCTACACCTTGGCAGGACGAATCAAAATAGGACGTACATAGTAAAAGGTAGGGAATTGAAGAATACAGTTGAACAGAAGGATCTGGGAATAACCGTGCATAGTTCCTTGTAGGTAGAAACTTCAATAGATAGGGTGGTAACAAAAGCTTTTGGTATGCTAGCCTTTATAAATCAGAGCATTGAGTATAGAAGCTGGGATGTAATGTTAAAATTGTACAAGGCATTGGTGAGACCAAATCTGGGGTATGGTGTACAATTTTGGTTGCCCAATTATAGGAAGGTTGTCAACAAAATAGAGAGAGTACAGAGGAGATTTACTAGAATGTTGCCTGGGTTTCAACAACTAAGTTACAGAGAAAGGTTGAATAAGTTAGGTTTTCAAAAGTGTCAGTACTTCTTTTACTTTGAAACTCATAGTATCCATAGCTACTCTACTAGTTTCCATTACCTCACATAATTCAACATCCTTCTCCTTGGTGAATACCGACAAAAAGAAATTGTTCAATACAGAGAAAGGTTGAACAAGTTAGGGCTTACAGAGAAAGGTTGAACAAGTTTGGGCTTTATTCTTTGGAGCGCAGAAGGTTAAGGGGGGACTTGATAGAGGTTTTTAAAATGATGAGAGGGATAGACAGAGTTGACGTGGACAAGCTTTTCCTTTTGAGAATAGGGAAGATTCAAACAAGAGGACATGACTTCAGAATTAAGGGACAGAAGTTTAGGGGTAACATGAGGGGGAACTTCTTTACTCAGAGAGTGATAGCGGTGTGGAATGAGCTTCCAGTGGAAGTGGTGGAAGCAGGTTCGTTTTTATCATATAAAAATAAATTGGATAGGCATATGGATGAGAAGGGAATGGAAGGTTATGGTATTAGTGCAGGCAGGTGGGACTAAGGGAAAAAAGTTGTTCAGCACGGACTTGTAGGGCCGAGATGGCCTGTTTCCGTGCTGTAATTGTTATATGGTTATATGGGAGGCCATTTAGGTGAGCAAAACCTTTACACTCAGAGAGTTGTGAATTTGTGGAATTCCCTGCCACAGAGGGCAGTGGAGGCCAAATCACTAGATGGATTTAAGAGAGAGTTAGATAGAGCTCTAGGGGCTGGTGGAATCAAGGGATATGGTGAGAAGGCAGGCATGGTTATTGATTGGGGACGATCAGCCATGATCACAATGAATGACGGTGCTGGCTCGAAAAGGCCGAATGAGCTCCTCCTGCACCTATTGTCTATGTTTCTATGTTTCCAATGCACAAGTCGGCAGACAACGGGGTAAAAGGTGCTGAACGTCGCCCTCATACCAATAGCCTCCTTAGTCTATGGCTGCATCAAGCTGTGTGTAGAGCTAAAGCACGTGGGCACCAAGTGTCACTACCTGCTGCGGTTCTACCATCCCCGGTGTTGTGATGTATGGGCCTGGCTCCGATGCCACACAATGTGCCAGTTCACTGGACTTTGTCAAATCACCTGTCTGTAGACTTTAGACAAACAGCAGGGAAACAGGCCCTTCTGCCCACCAAGTCTGCACCGACCAACGATCACCCTGTACACCAACATTACACACACTAAGGACAATTGTCAATGTTAACAAAGCCAATTAATCTTCAAACAAGTATGACTTTGGAGTGTGCGAGGAAACTGGAGCAACTGGAGGAAACTCACACGGTCACCGGGAAAACGTACAAACTCCGTAGAGACAGCATCTGTTCCACTGCTGGATAACCCCAGGAAGCTGGAGCTTCCCCACCACACTCCATGAGAATCCAGGGCTGGAGCGCGGTCTGAGTGACTGTGGGGGAACCTCTCAGGGAGTTTGGGTTCCGTGTTCGTGCGAGGGGCCCTCTGGAGAGATCTGGGTCGTCAGTCTGACCCTCCCCCGACAATAACTGAGACCAAATGTTGTAAACTCTAACCCTACCGTCTAACCAGCCTGGGTAATGCCCGGAGCAGTGATCCCCTGGAACGACAGTCTCCGGAATCTTCCATCCATCGGAACTGAAACAACAATCAGAGAGTCAGCCTTGTTCACCTTGAGAAAGACCCGGAATCAGGGCCATCCTGACCGCACCCCGTCCCCGTTCAACATTCCCCGGAATCCATCCTCCGTCTTCCCCGGTTTCTCTCTCCACAATGTGAGATCTCCCTATTCTCAGTATTGACGCCCCGTCCCATTGCAGCAACTGATGATCCCCATCTCCCTGCATCTCCCCTTCACACGCCCCTCATTCTCCATCAGTGTCCAATTTCTCAGCAATGATCGCCTCACGCTACCTGTTAAATCTGTACCATCCCACCGCGAGATTTTCATCACCCATCTTTGTCCCACCGTTGCACTCAGTGCGGGAACAATCCGTGCTCCTCCAGGGCTGATCCAGGACGGTGTGGGTCACACACGGGTCACCGAGTGCGGAGTCAGTGGCTGAGGGACAGAATGATGTTCGGTGTTAATGTCAAGTTCAGCTCATGTCCCCAGAATCTTGAGCAAAACACAAATGCTGGAGTAACTCAGCGGGTCAGGCAGCATCTGTGCCAGAAATGGATAGGAGACATTTCAGGCTGGGACCCTCGATCAGAGTTGTGAATACGGTGCTGATCTGGACTTAATCTTGGGAAGCGAGGCTGGGAGATAATGGGAGAGTCAGTGGGGAAACATTTTGTGGATTGTTATCGTAATTCTGTAAGTTTCAAGGTTACATGGATGTCCACTAATTCAGATTGTAAATGAGAGGAAGGCTGGTTTCCATAACGTAAGGCAGGACTGGGCCAAAATAGATTGGATACGGTTATTTGTGGATGAAACAATCCCTAGCAGTGGGAGTCGGTTAAATGGAGATGATGAGTCTTCAGGGTAAATGTGTTCCCATTCCCGATCATCAGTGGGAGATATCACGGTGTATCTCAGTCTCCAGGGACACTGACTGTGGACAGGAGGGACACTGGGGTTCAGTGGGACATCACAGTGTATCACAGTCGAGGGGAGGTGGAGCGAGGAGGGGATCCAGGAGTGAGGGAGTGGAGGGGAGTGTCCTGGGGTAAGGAGTCTGCAAGGATGGGTTCAAGGATGAGGGGTGGGTAGGATGGATTTAGGGATCAGGGGTATGTGGGACGGGACCAAGGGTGAAGTGGTTGCAGGGATGGGTCCAGGGTTGAGGGAGAGGGAAAGGATGGGTCCAGGAGTGACTGGTGGGTGGGACGGGTCTAGGGGTGAGGATTTATTGGGAATGGCCCTGGGGTGAGGGGGATAGTTCCGTGAACTGAGGGGGAGGGGTGGGGAGGTTCCATGGGCGATCCATGTGGTGGTTTGACCATGGGTTCATGACCGGTGGGGTCAATCAGGGGGGGAGGGGGATACAAGAGGGGGTGTGGGGGCAATGGACCTGAACTCTCAGCCCACTGTGTGTGTTGGTGACTCGGGACATCCCAGAATATCTCCACAACCCCAACAGCCCGTGTGACTGGGGAACGGGGACCTACCTGTACAATACACACCGTGGTTGAAGGGTGACGGCCACAGCTGATACACAAAGTAACCGGTGCAGTTCTTCACCCTGATCTCCCGGTTCCTGTTGCAGATGTTACTGCCCGCAGTGAAACAGACTGTCCTGGTCACCTCCCCGTCTCCCACACTGGGATGGGTACCTGGAATGAGGATTATAAACATTGTAAAATGTACCCGGTGCCACAGTGCGGTGGGGAATGTGAATGTGGAGCCAGTGTAAGGCAGTGATCACAAGCCACAGTCGGGTCTGACCTGCCTCAGTCAGCGGTGAGCTGCTGCCCTCACCCTCCCCACCCACACTCCCCACAGCAGCCCCTGCTCCCTGAGCGGCTCCTGGTGCTGACACCCTAGGGTGCCGGGGTCTGGACTGGAAACACAAGCCCCGCCCCTGATGGGTGCTGAATTATGAAACTAGAAACTGGAACTGACCCGTACATCTTTAATCACAAACAATCAGAAATTAAAACCAATAATCTATCTTTGTGTAAATGTTGTGTGTATTTAATTTCTCCACCTCGTTGCTGAACTGTGGGTGTCCTGAGACGGGCCCAGCTCCCTGGGAGCTGCTCCTCCACTGAAACTGCTCCGGCTCTGATCTGGAGCAGGGACAGCAGGCGGATGGGACTTCTTGAGTTGCTGGGGATTTGGTTCTGCAGAGTTGATCAAGGAATGTTACAAGAATTGGCTGGAGCAAACACCCATGGCCAAGAAAAACATTGGATGTGGGGATACCGGGGAAATGTTTGTTCATGAGGTTTGAGGTGTTCCCGGGAATGTGGACTTGGTGTTAGTGCGGCCCGTCGCATGGTCCTGTGCCTCAGTGATCATCCCGGCTCTGGTTCAATGATGGAGTTGGTTCAATGATGGAGTTGGTTCAATGATGGAGTTGGTTCAATGATGGAGTTGGTTTAATGATGGAGCGGGTCCGATGGGTCACGATACACATGTCGGCAGCCAACGGGGGTAAAAGGTGCTAAACGTCACCCTCATCCCGATAGCCTCCTTAGTCTATGGCTGCATCAAGCTGTGTGTAGAGCCAAAGCACGTGGGCACCAAGTGTCACTACCTGCTGCGATTCTACCCGTCCCCGGTGTTGTGAGGGATGGGCCTGGCTCCGATGCCACACAATGTGCCATTTCACTGGACTTTGCCAAATCACCTGTCTGTAGACTTTAGACAAACAGCAGGGAAACAGACCATTCTGCCCACCAAGTCTACACCGACCAACGATCACCCTGTACACTAACATTACACACACTAAGGACAATTTACAATTTTAACAAAGCCAATTAAACTTCAAACACATACGGCTTTGGAGTGTGTGAGGAAACTGGAGCACCCTGAGGAAACTCACACGGTCACAGAGAGAATGTATAATCTCCATACAGACAGCATCTGTAGTCAGGATTGAACCCGGGTCTCTAGCGATGTAAGGCATTAACTCTACCACTGTGCCACTGTGCCGCCAGTGGAAAGGGTCTTCCAGGCCAACACCTTTGTCCATAAGTCCATCGGACAGTGGTGAGCACAGAACATCCTGCAGGCGCTGCAGGAAAAGGACACGATGGATCCTGTGGCCTGGTTCCCAGTGCAGAATGCTCAGCTCGTCTGGTGAAATGGCTCATCGCCTGAACTCACCAACAAGCACCAACACCCGGCTTGGCTGGCAGTTTTATGCCCCTGTCCCACTTAGTAAACCTGAACGGAAACCTCTGGAGACTTTGCGCCCCACCCAAGGTTTCTTTGTGGTTCCCGGAGTTTGCAGGTGGTTGCCGGAGGTTGCAGGTAGTGGAAGCAGGTACGGAGACTGAGAAAAACCTCCGGGAACTGCACGGAAACCTTGGGTGGGGCGCAAAGTCTCCAGAGGTTTCTTTTCGGGTTTCCTCAGTCGGACAGGGGCCAGTCAGATCTTCCAACACCATCGGATTTCACTTCCAAAGAGCGCTGCCTTCGGGACGGCTGCTGAGGAGAGGACATGGTTGTCCACCTCTTCGCAGAGAGTGAGTTTGCAGAGTCTGGTGAATGATGCATGGATCCTTGTCACGGTTTATCCCGAATAGTTCCGCAACAGAACACTCTGAATGACGGACTGTTTCCCGGGACACATTTGGAGACAGACATCAAGTGCAGCTGTAAGATCATCAACTCGGTGAAAGAACCTCTTTGGTCTGCCAATAAGTTGATGATCTCCCAACAGAGTGAGATGTCCATCAGGCAAAGTTGCCAACTGGCCCACTCCAGATTGAAGGAATACGTGCTGAGGGTGGCAGCGAAGCTTGGTACAGCCAACTGAGAGTGTGGACCACAGTCTGGGGTTCCTCCACTGCTGGACATTGAGTCCAATGGATTCTTTGGAGCGCAGAAGGTTAAGGGGGGACTTGATAGAGGTCTTTAAAATTATGGGAGGGATAGACTGAGTTGACGTGGATAAGCTTTTTCCATAGAGCGCAGGGAAGATTCAAACAACGAGGACATGATCTGAGAATTAAGGGACCAAAGTTTAGGGGCAACATGAGGGGGAACATCTTTACTCAGAGAGTGGTAGCTGTGTGGAATGAGCTTCCAGAGGAAGTGGTGAAGGCAGGTTCATTTTTATCATTTAAAAATAAATTGGATAGTTATATGGACAGGAAAGGAATGGAGGGTTATGGTCTGAGTGCACGTAGATGGGACTAAGTGAGAGTAAGTGTTCAGCATGGACTAGAAGGGCCGAGATGGCCTGTTTCCATGCTGTAATTGTTATCTGGTTATATGGTTATCTTTCAAACCAAGGGAAGGGATATCACCTCAGCGGCCACGTGTAGCAAGTGGGCTGGTGTAAGGATAGTTTGCAAACACTACCGAATATCACTTTTTCTCACAGAGAGTTGTGAGTTTGTGGAATTTGCTGCTTCAGAGGGCGGTCAATGCCAGTTCTCTGGATACTTTCAAGAGAGAGCTAGATAGGGCTCTTAAAGATAGGGGATATGGGGAAAAGGCAGGACGGGGATATTGATTGGGGACGATCAGCCATGATCATATTGATTGGAGGTGCTGGCTCGAAAGGCTTAATGGCCGACTCCTGCACCTATTGTCTATGGTCTTTTGTCACAAATTAATGCACAAACACTGAGAACGTCGGTAGAGTTTTCTTGCAGTGCTCGTTTTTTTTAAAGTTAAAAATTCGGAATACAGTATATTTTGGATAACGAAAGACAGCGGGCGGATGGGATCCGTAGTCCCACTGCTGGGAAACCCCAGGAAGCTGGAGCTTACCCACCGCACTCCGTGAGGATCCAGGGCGGAGCGCGGTCTAAGTGACTGTGGGGGAACCTCTCAGGGAGTTTGGGTTCCGTGTCCATGCGAGGGGCCCTCTGGAGAGATCTGGGTCATCAGTTTGACCCTCCCCGATAATAACTGAGTCCAAACTAAATAAGGGGGGTGGGGTGTCAAATGGGACAGAGTTAAAGGGAAAGGGAGTAAAGGAATAGTTAAGGACCCCAGACTTAATGGGAAAGAAAACTCACAAAGGGATAGGAGAGTATGGCCAAGTGCAACAGGGATCAATGTGAAAGGTGAGATGCGTAAGGAATTAAAAGTATTTGAATGCACAAAGTATAAGAAGTAAAGTAGATGAGCTTGAGGCTCAGTTAGAGGTTGGTAGATATGACATTGTGGGGAGTACTGAGATGTGGCTGCAGGAGGATCGGGCCTTGCAACTTAATATTCAGGATTATACATCCTATAGAAAGGACGGGCAGGTTGGCAAGATGACGCTAAATGGTGTTATTTACAGTCCCCCATATAGTAGCCCGGATGTAGGGTGTAAGTTGCAGCAGGAGGTAAAACTGGCATCTAACAAAGGTAATGCCACAATGGTGATTTCAAATTTGCAGGTCGACTGGGAAAATCAGGTTGGTTCAGGACCCCAAGAAATAGAGTTTGTAGAGTGCCTCCGAGATGGATTCTAAGAGCAGATTGTAATGGAGCTGACAAGAGAAAAGGCAATTCTGGATTTAGTGTTGTCCAATGAACCAGATTTGATAAGAGAACTTGAGGTAAAAAAAACGCTTGGAGGTAGTGATCATAATATGATTAGTTTTAATCTGCAATTTGAGAAGGAGAACGTTAAATTGGAAGTGTCAGTGATGCAGTTGAACAAAGGGGACTATGAGGGCATGAGAGAGGAGCTGGCCAAGGTAGGATGGAAAGGGATCCTAGCAGGAATGACAGTGGAATAGCAATGGCAGGAATTTCTGGGTATAATCCGGAAGATGCGGGATCATTTCATTTCAAAAAGGAAGAAAGATTCTAAGGGGAGTAGGAGACAAACGTGATTGACAAGAGATGTTAGGGATAGCATAAAACTAAAAAAAAAAGATGTATAACACAGCAAAGAGTAGCCGGAACCCAGAGGATTGGGAAACTTTCATAGGACAACAGAAGGAAACAAAATGTGCAATATGGGCTGAAAAGATGTAGTACGAGGGGAAGCTGGCCAGGAATTTAAAGAAGGACAGTAAAAGCTTATTTAGATATGTTAAGGGAAAAAGTATAACAAAGTCAAATGTAGGCCCCTTGAAGGCAGACACGGGTGAAATTATTAAGGGGAACAAGGAAATGGCAGAAGAGTTGAACAGGTACTTCGGATCTGTCTTCACTAAGGAAGACACAAACAATCTCCCAGATAAGGAGGACAGAGGATCTAAGGGGGCAGAAGAGCTGAAATACATTTTCATTAGGTGAGAAATAGTATTGGGTAGACTATGGGACTGAAGGATGATAAATCCCCTGGGCCTGATGGTCTGCATCCCAGGGTCCTGAGGGAGGTGGCTTTAGAAATAGTGGACGTATTGGTGATAATTTTCCAATGTTCAATAGATTCAGGATCAATTCCTGTGGATTGGAGGACAGCTAATGTAATCCCACTTTTCAAGAAAGGAGCGAGAGAGAGAAAATGTGGAATTATGGACCAGTTAGCCTGACTTCGGTGGTAGGAAAGATGCTGGAGTCAATTATTAAAGAGGTAATAATGGAGCATTTGGATAGCAGTAAAAGGATTAGTCTAAGTCAGCTTGGATTTATGAAAGGAAAATCATGCTTGACTAATCTTCTGGAATTCTTTGATGAAGTGTCAAGTAAAATGGATGAAGGGGAGTCAGTGGATGTAATGTATCTAGACTTTCAGAAAGCCTCTGATTAGATCCCGCACAGGAGACTGGTGACTAAAATTAGAGCAATAGGTCGTTCGGCCCTTTGAGCCTGCACCGCCATTCAATATGACCATGGCAGATCATCCAACTCAGTATCCTGTACCTGCCTTCTCTCCATACCCTCTGATACCTTTAGCCACAAGGGCCACATCTAACTCCCTCTTAAATATAGCCAATGAACTGGCCCCAACTACCTTCTGTGGCAGAGAATTCCAGAGATTCACCACTCTCTGTGAAAAATGTTTTTCTCACCTCGGTCCTAAAAGATTTCCCCCTTATCCTTAAACTGTGACCCCTTGTTCTGGACTTCCCCAACATCGGGAACAATCTTTCTGCATTTAGTCTGTCCAACCCCTTAAGAATTTTGGAAGTTTCTATAAGATCCCCCTCAATCTTCTAAATTCTAGCGAGTACAAGCTGAGTCTATCCAGTCTTTCTTCATATGAAAGTCCTGACATCCCAGGAATCAGTTTGGTGAACCTTCTCTGTACTCCCTCCATGGCAAGAATGTCTTTCCTCAGATTAGGAGACAAAACTGTACGCAATACTCCAGGTGTGGTCTTACCAAGACCCTGTATAACTGCAGTAGAACCTCCCTGCTCCTATACTCAGATCCTTTTGCTATGAATGCTAACATCCCATTTGCTTTCTTCACTGTCTGCTGCACCTGAATGCCTACTTTCAATGACTGGTGTACCATGACTCCCAGGTCTTGTTGCATCACCCCTTTTCCTAATCGGCCACCGTTCTGATAATAGGCTACTTTCCTGTTTTTCCCACCAAAGGGGATAACTTCACATGTATCCACATTATATTGCATCTGCCATGCATTTGCACACTCACCCAGCCTATCCAAGTCACCTTGCAGCCTCCTAGCATCCTCCTCACAGCTAACACTGCCCCACAGCTTCCTGTCACCCGCAAACTTGGAGATGTTGCATTCAATTCCTTCGTCCAAATCATTAATATATATTGTAAATAGCTGCGGTCCCAGCACTGAGCCTTGTGGTGCCCCACTAGTCACTGCCTGCCATTGTGAAAAGGACCCGTTTACTCCTACTCAATGCTTCCTGTCTGTCAACCAGTTCTCTACCCACAGCAATACTGAAACCCCAATTCCGTGTGCTTTAAGTTTGTTTACTAATCTCTTATGTGGGACCTAGTCGAAAGCCTTCTGAAAGTCCAAATATAACACATCCACTGGTTCCCCTTATCCATTCCACTAGTTACATCCTCGAAAAATTCTACAAGATACGTTTGACAGAAAATTGGTTGGCAGACAGGAAGCGTAGGAGTGAACGGGTCCTTTTCAGAATGACAGGCAGTGTAGAGTGGAGTGCCGCAAGGCTCGGTGTTGGGGCCACAACTGTTTACCATATATATTAATGATTTGGAAGAGGGAATTAGGAGCAACACTAGCAAGTTTGCAGATGACACAAAGTTGGGTGGCAGTGTGAACTGTGAAGAGGATGTTGGGAGGTTGCAGTGTGACCTGGACAGGTTGATTGAGTGGGGAGATGCGTTGGCAGATGCAGTATAATATAGATAAATTGAGGTTATCCACTTGGGTGGCAAAAACAAGGGAGCAGATTATTATCTCTATGGGGTTAGGTTAGGTAAGGGGGAGGTACAGCGAGACCCGGGTGTCCTTGTACACCGGTCATTGAAAGTTGGCGTGCAGGTACAGCAGGCAATGAAGAAAGCTAATGGAATGTTGGCCTACATAACAAGAGGATTTCAGTATAGGAGTAGAGGGGTTCTTCTCCAGTTCGCCAACTTCCTTGAAGAGCTTAACCACTTTTATGGCCGCTTTGACAGAGACAATCAAGAGGTGGCCATCAAGGCTGTGCTCCCTGCTGATCACCAGCCCCTCACACTCACACCCACCAAAGTGTATGCAGCATTGAGCAGGATTAATGCACGAAGGGCTGCTGGCCCTAGGGAGGAGGTCCAGTACCTAACAGCATGGTGCGCGGACAACAAGCTGGCCCTTAACACCAAGAAGACCAAGGAGCTCATTGTGGGCTACAGAAGGTCTAGGAGCGGCACGCACACCCCCATCCATATTAACGGGATGGAGGTGAAGCGTGTTTCCGGCTTCAGGTTTCTGGGGGTCAACATCTTTGATGACCTCTCTTGGACCCACAATACCTCAACACTGATTAAGAAGGCTCACCAGCGTCTCTTCTTCCTGAGGAGACTAAAGGAAGTCCATCTGTCTCCTCAGATTCTGGTGAACCTCTATCGCTGCACCATCGAGAGCATCCTTACCAACTGTATCACAGTATGGCAAGTATAGTATTGCAACAGCTCTGTCTCCGACCGGAAAGCACTGCAGAGGGTGGTGAAAACTGCCCAACGCATCACTGGTTCCTCACTCCCCTCCATTGAGCCTGTCTAGAGCAGGCGATGTCTGCGAAGGGCGCGCAACATTGTCAAGGACTGCTCTCACCCCAGCCACAGACTCTTTAGCCTCCTCCTCCACCCTACTTAACTCTGCATCTTGGTGATTGCCAGTCACCCCCCCCTTCGGACACTCCCCCCAAAAAATTGCACTACGGCTACTGTATATACATATATATATGTTACTGTTCTACTATTCTGTGTTCACACTTCTGGTTAAGATGTGAACTGCATTTCGTTGTCTCTGTACTTGTACACGGCACAATGACAATAAAGGTTGAATCTGAATCTGTGTTGTATAGGGCTCTGGTAAGACCATATCTGGTGTATTGTGTACAGTTTTGGTCTCCTAATTTGAGGAAGGACATCCTTGTGATTGAGGCAGTGCAGCGTAGGTTCACGAGATTGATCCCTGGGATGGCAGGACTGTCATACGAGGAAAGATTGAAAAGACTAGGCTTGTATTCACTGGAGTTTAGAAAGATGAGGGGGGATCTTATAGAAACATATAAAATTATTAAAGGACTGGACAGGCTAGATGCAGGAAAAATGTTCCCAATGTTGGGCTAGTTCAGAACCAGGGTCCAGAGTCTTAGAATAGAGGGGAGGCCATTTAGGACTGAGGTGAGCAAAACCTTTTCACCCTTAGTTGTGGAGGCCAAATCACTGGATGGATTTAAGAGAGAGTTAGATGGAGCTCTAGTGGCTGGTGGAATCAAGGGATATGGGGAGAAGGCAGGCACGGGTTATTGATTGGGGACGATCAGCCATGCTCACAATGAATGGTTATGCTGGCTCGAATGGCCGAATGGCCTGCTCCTGCACCTATTTTCTATGTTTCTATGTTTCTAATGCACAAGTAAGCAGACAACGGGGCAAAAGACAATAGACAATAGATAATAGGCCATTTGGCCCTTCAAGCCAGTACCGCCATTCAATGTGATCATGGCTGAACATCCCCAATCAGTACCCCAATTCTGCCTTCTCCCCATATCCCCTGACTCTGCTATGTTTAAGAGCCCTATCTAGCTCTCTCTTGAAAGCATCCAGAGAACCTGCCTCCACTGCCCTCTGAGGCAGAGAATTCCACAGACTGACCACTCTAGGTGAGAAAAAGTGTTTCCTCGTCTCCGTTCTAAATGGCTTACTCCTTATGCTTACATTGTGGCCCCTGGTTCTGGCTTTCCCCCAACGTCGGGAACATGTTTCCTGCCTCCAGTGTGTCCAAGCCCTTAACAATCTTATATATTTCAATGAGAACATCTCTCATCCTTCTAAACTCCAGAGTGTACAAGCCCAGCTGCTCCATTCTCTCAGCCTATGACAGTCCCGCCATCCCGGGAATTAACTTTGTAAACCTACGCTGCACTCCCTCAATAGCAAGAATGTCCTTCCTCAAATTAGGGGACCAAAACTGCACACAATACTCCAGGTGTGGTCTCACTAGCTCTATACAACTGCAGAAGGATCTCTTTGCTCCTATATTCGATTCCTCTTATTATAAAGGCCAACATGCTATTCATTTTCTTCACTGCCTGCTGTACTTGCATGCTTACTTCCATAGACTGATGCACAAGGACCCCCAGATCCCGTTGTGCTACCCCTTTTCCCAACTTGACACCATTTAGATAGTAATCTGCCTTCCTGTTATTGCTACCAAAGTGGATAACCTCACATTTATCCGCATTAAACTTCATCTGCCATGCATCTGCCCACTCCCCCAACCTGTCCAAGTCACCCTGCATTCTCATAGGATCCTCCTCACAGTTCACACTGCCACCCAGCTGTGTGTCATCTGCAAATTTGCTAATATTACTTTGAATCCCTTCACCCAAATCATTGATGTATATTGTAAATAGCTGCGGTCTCAGCACCAAGCCTTGCAGTACCCCACTAGTCACAGCCTGCCATTCTGAAAGGGACCCATTAATCCCTACTCTTTGTTTCCTTTCTGCCAACCTATTTTCAATCCATGTCAGCAGTCTACCCCCAATACCCAAATTTTGCCCACTAATCTCCTATGCGGGATCTTATCAAATGCTTTCTGAACGTCCAGGTACACTACATCCACTGGCTCTCCCTTGTCCATTTTCCTAGTTACATCTTCAAAAAATTCCAGAAGATTAGTCAAGCATGATTTCCCCTTCGTAAATCCGATCGGACCGATCCTGTTACTGCTGTCCAAATGTCCGGCTATCTCATCTTTTATAATTGACTCCAGCATCTTCCCCACCATCGATGTCAGGCTAACTTGTCTATAATTTCCTGTTTTCTCTCTCCCAAAAAGTGGGATAACATTAGCTGCCCTCCAATCCACAGGAACTGATTCTGAGTCTATGGAACATTGGACAATTATCACCAATGCATCCACGATTTCCAGAGCCACTTCCTTAAGTACCATGGCTTGCAGACCATCAGGCCCTGGGGATTTATCTGCCTTCAGTCCCATCAGTCTATTCAACACCATTTCCTGCCTAATGTGGATTTCCTTCAGTTCCTCTGTCACCCCAGATCATCTGGCCACTACTATATCAGCAAGATTGTGTCCTCTTTAGTGAAGACATATCCAAAGTACCTGTTCAAGGTGCTGAAGGTGAAAAAGGTGCTGAACGTCGCCCTCATGCTGATAACCTCCTAAGTCTATGGCTGCATCAAGCTGTGTGTACAGCCAAAGCACATGGGCACCAAGTGTCACTACCTGCTGCGATTCTACCGGTCCCCGGTGTTGTGAAGTATGGGCCTGGCTCTGTTGCCACACAATGTACCATTTCACTGGACTTTATCAAATCACCTGTCTGTAGACGTTAGACAAACAGCAGGGAAACAGGTCCTTTCTGCCCACCAAGTCCGCACCGACCAGCGATCACCCTGTACACTAACATTACACACACTAAGGACAATTTACAATGTTAATAAAGCCAATTAATCTTCAAACACGTATGGCTTTGGAGTGTGTGAGGAAACTGGAGCACCCTGAGGAAACTCACACGGTCACAGGCAAAACGTACAAACTCCGTACAGACAGCATCTGTCCCACTGCCGGGAAACCTCAGGAAGCTGGAGCTTCCCCACCGCACTGCATGAGGATCCACAACCGGAGCGCGGTCTGAGTGACCGTGGGGGAACCTCTCAGAGAGTTTGGGTTCTGTGTCCGTGCGAGGGGCCCTCTGGAGAGATCTGGGTCGTCAGTCTGACCATCCCCCGACAATAACTGAGATCATCTGTTGTAAAGTCTAACCCTACCTTCTAACCAGCCTGGGTAATGCCCGGAGCAGTGATCCCCTGGAACGACAGTCTCCGGAATCTTCCATCCACCCGAACTGAAACAACAATCAGAGAGTCAGCCCCTGAACTGAGGGAGTTTGTTCACCCAGAGAAAGACCCGGAATCAGGACCATCCTGACCGCACCCCGTCCCCATTCAACATTCCCCGGAATCCAATGTTGTTTTCCCTCCGCTTCCGTCTTCCCCGGTCTCTCTCTCCACAATGTGGGATCTCCCCATTCTCAGTATTGATGCCCCGTCCCATTGCAGCAACTGATGATCCCCATCTCCCTACATCTCCCCTTCACACGCCCCTCATTCTCCCCTTTACATTCTCCATCAGTGTCCAATTTCTCAGCAATGATCACCTCACGTTACCTGTTAAATCTGTACCATCCCACTGTGAGATTTCCATCACCCATCCATGTCCCAGCTCTGCACTCAGTGTTGGAACAATCCGTGCTCCTCCAGGGCTGATCCAGGACGGTGTGGGTCACACACGGGTCACCGAGTGCGGAGTCTGTGGCTGAGGGATAGAATGATGTTCGGTGTTAATGTCAGGTTCAGCTCATGTCCTCAGCCTCTTGTTCCCCACCTCCCTCATCTGCATCTCCACCCTCACCAACCCCGAGCACCAATAATCTCCCGTTCACTCCCTGATCAATGACACCATCTCCCGGATAAACGCAGGCACCAATCCCACGTCTCCAAGTTAGAGTATTGGAGGATTTAACTTCCACAATATTGACCTGGAGAGACTTCGTACGAGGGGTTTTGTTTGGGAGAAATGTGTACAGTGTACTTAGAGAGGTTCCTAAACCAATGTGTGGATCATGCTTCTAGATGTGGGGCTGGAGACACAAGGAAAGGCAGATCCTGGAATCTTGAGCAAAACACAAATGCTGGAGTAACTCAGCGGGTCAGGCAGCATCTGTGGCAGAAATGGATAGGAGACATTTCAGGCTGGAACCCTCGATCAGAGTCGGGAATACCGTGCTGATCTGGACTCAATCTTGGGAAGCGAGGCTGGGAGATAATGGGAGAGTCAGTGGGGAAACATTTTCTGGATTGTGATCGTAATTCTGTAAGTTTCGAGGTTACATGGATGTCCACTAATTCAGATTGTAAACGAGAGGAAGGCTGGTTTCCATAACGTAAGGCAGGACTGGGCCAAAATAGATTGGATACGGTTATTTGTGGATGAAACAATCCCTAGCAGTGGGAGTCGGTTAAATGGAGATGATGAGACTTCAGGGTAAATGTGTTCCCATTCCCGATCATCAGTGGGAGATATCACGGTGTATCTCAGTCCCCAGGGACACTGACTGTGGACAGGAGGGACACTGGGGTTCAGTGGGACATCACAGTGTATCACAGTCGAGGGGAGTGGAACAGGGAGGGGATCCAGGAGTGAGGGAGTTGAGGGGAATGTCCTGGGGTAAGGGGTCTGCAAGGATGGGTTCAATGATGAGGGGTGGGTAGGATGGATTTAGAGACGAGGGCTATGTGGGACGGGTCCAAGGGTGAAGTGGTTGCAGGGATGGGTCCAGGGTTGGGGGAGAGGGAAAGGATGGGTCCAGGAGTGAATGGTGGGTGGGACGGGTCTAGGGGTGAGGATTTATAGGGAATGGTCCCGGGGTGAGGGGGATAGTTCTGTGAACTGAGGGGGAGGGGTGCCATGGGCGATTCATGTGGTGGTTTCGCCGTCGGTTAATGACCGGTGGGGCCAATCAGGGGGGAGGGGGATACAAGAGGGGGTGTGGGGGCAATCGACCTGAATTCTCAGCCCACTGTGTGTGTTGGTGAGTCAGGACATCCCAGAATATCTCCAAAACGCCAACAGCCCGTGTGACTGGGGAACGGGGACCTACCTGTACAATACACAGCGTAGGTGTAGGGTGATGGCCACAGCTGATACACAAAGTAACCGGTGCAGTTCTTCACCCTGATCTCCTGGTTCCTGTAGCAGATGTTACTGCCCTTGGTGAAACAGACTGTCCTGGTCACCTCCCCGTCTCCCACACTGGGATGGGGACCTGGAATGAGGATTATAAACATTGTAAAATGTACCCGGTGCCACAGTGTGGTGGGGAATGTGAATGTGGAGCCAGTGTAAGGCAGTGATCACAAGCCACAGTCGGGTTTGACCTGCCTCAGTCAGCGGTGAGCTGCTGCCCTCACCCTCCCCCCCCCCACAATCCCCACAGCAGCCCCTGCTCCCTGAGACCGGCTCCTGGTGCTGACACCCTAGGGTGCCGGGGTCTGGACTGGAAACACAAGCCCCACCCCTGATGGGTGCTGAATTATGAAACTAGAAACTGGAACTGACCCACACAACTTTAATCACAAACAATTAGAAATTAAAACCAATAATGTATCTTTGTGTAAATGTTGTGTGTATTTAATTTCTCCACCTCATTGCTGAACTGAGGGTGTCCTGAGACGGGCCCAGCTCCCTGGGAGCTGCTCCTCCACTGAAACTGCTCCGGCTCTGATCTGGAGCAGGGATAGCGGGCGGATGGGACCCCTAGCCTCACTGCCGGGAAACCCCAGGAAGCTGGAGCTTCCCCATCTCACTCCGTGAGGATCCAGGGCCGGAGCGCGGTCTGAGTGACCTCGCAGGGAGTTTGGGTTCCGTGTCCGTGCGAGGGGCCCTCTGGAGAGATCTGGGTCGTCAGTCTGACCCTCCCCGACAATAACTGAGATCATCTGTTGTAAACTCTGACCCTACCGTCTAACCAGCCTGGTCTTTCCCCGGAGCAGTGATTCTCTGGAACGACAGTCTCCGGAATCTTCCATCCACCGGAACTGAAACAACAATCAGAGAATCAGCCCCTGAACTGAGGGAGTTTGGTCACCCAGAGAAAGACCCGGAAACAGGACCATCCTGACCGCACCCCGTCCCAGTTCAACATTCCCCAGAATCCAATGTTGTTTTCCCTCCGCTTCCGTCTTCCTCGGTCTCTCTCTCTACAATGTGGGATCTCCCCATTCTCAGTATTGATGCCCCGTCCCATTGCAGCAACTGATGATCCCCATCTCCCTACATCTCCCCTTCACACGCCCCTCATTCTCCCCTTTACATTCTCCATCAGTGTCCAATTTCTCAGCAATGATCGCCTCACGTTACCTGTTAAATCTGTACCATCCCACGGCGAGATTTCTATCACCCATCCATGTCCCAGCGCTGCACTCAGTGCGGGAACAATCCGTGCTCCTCCAGGGCTGATCCAGGACGGTGTGGGTCACACACGGGTCACCGAGTGCGGAGTCTGTGGCTGAGGGACAGAATGATGTTCGGTGTTAATGTCAAGTTCAGCTCATGTCCCCAGCCTCTTGTTCCCCACCTCCCTCATCTGCATCTCCACCCTCACCAACCCCGAGCACCAATAATCTCCCGTTCACTCCCTGATCAATGACACCATCTCCCGGATAAACGCTGGCACCAATCCCACGTCTGTAAACCCAGCTTCATCGCTCTTCCACCATGAACTGATTGCCACAAGGACGACCACTCGGCCCATCAGCTTCATGCCAGTGTCTAGGGGATTGATCTCATCAGTCCCATTGCCCCTCTCCTTACTTCCATGTAGTCCTGCACCTTGGTCATTCTCTGACACCGGCCGATCAAATGTGGCCATTAACCCACACTGGGGCATTTTACAGATGCTGATTAATGTCCCAGCTAGTTTCAGCGATGTGGGAGATACTGGAGCACCTGGGGAAACCCACACAGTCACAGGGAGAACATGCAAACTCCACACAGATAGCACCGGAAATCAGTATTGTTACACCAGCGCCGGGAGAGTGGGAGCCAGCAGGAGACTGTGGCCCGGAATATGAAATGGAGCATGAGATCCGGGGTCCCAGCAACTGGGAGGGAGCTCTGGGAAAGGAGGTCAGGCAGAGGCATAGTGGTGGGTGACTCCATTTGTCCGATGTGCGGACAGTAGATTCTGTGGTGACAGGTGAGACTCGAGGATGGTGCGTTGCCTCCCTGGTGCCAGGGTCCAAGATGTCACGAGCCGACTTCAGAACATCCTCGAGAGGGAAGGTGAACAGCCGGAAGTAGTTGTGCACGTGGGCACAAATGACATGGGTAAGAAGAGGGAGGAGATTGTGCAACGTGAGTATAGAGAACTAGGTAGGAGGCTGTAAAGCAGGACTTCTAGGGTGGTTATCCCTGGGTTGCTTTCAGTACCTCGTGCTAGTGAGGGTAGGAACAGGGAGATAGGGGATCTGAATGTGTGGCTGAGGAGTTGGTGCAGGGGGCAGGGATTTAGATTTCTACATCACTGGAATCTCTTCTGGGGCAGGGGTAACATGTACAAAAGGGACGGGTTGCACCTTAATTGGAAGGGGACCCACATTCTTGCAGGCAGGTTTGCTTGTGCTACACGGGTGGGTTTAAACAATAAAGTGGTGGGGTGGTGTCAACAACGTGGATACGTATCCGTGCAGTTAACGGGAAAGAGAGTGTAGGAAAGGTCACGTTTAAATTAACAGTGCAGGGGGATGAGACCCAATGCAAGGAGATAGAGGGCCATAAATGGAGGGCAAAAGCAAAAGGGAGAAGGGTGATAAGAAAAACTATCCTGAAAGCTCTGTGGTTTAATGCGAGGAGCATTCAAATAAGGATACATTGAATGCACTGTTAGTTGGAATTATGGAGACAAGGCTCCAGGGTGACCAAGGCTGGGAGATAAACATGCAGGGGCATTCGATATTCAGGAAGGATAGACAGAAAGGAAGAGGAGCTGGTTAAAGAGGAGATTAATGCAATAGCAAGGAGAGACATTAGCTTGGATGCTGTTGAATCAATACGGCTAGAACTGTGAAATAGCCTAGGGCAGAAAACGCTTGTTGGAGTGGTATACAGACCACCAAACAGCATTAGGGAGGTTGCGGATTGCATCAAGCAGGAAATTAGGGATGTGTGTAGCAAAGGTACAGCAGTTATCATGGGTGACTTTAATCTACATATGGATTGGGCCAACCAAATTGGTCACAGTGCTGAGGTGGAGGATTTCCTGGAATGCATACGATGGGTTTTTAAACCAATATGTAGAGGAACCGATCCTACATATCCTAGGATTACTCAATCCTAGACTGGATATTGTGTAATGAGGAATTAGTTAGCAATCTTGTTGTGCAAGGCCCCTTGGGTAATAGTGGACCGTTGGCTGATCACCAACGGTGATGAAACAAAATACAGAGCAGAGGAGCAGAACCTGGCGGACTGGTGCACAACTTGTCACTAAACACCTCCAAGACCAAGGAGCTGATTATCCCCTTCAGGAGGACATATAATGGGGAATATGCCCCAATCTCCATCTATGGGGTCAGGGTGGAGAGAGTGTCCAGCTTTAAGTTTCTGGGCACTCACATTTCAGAGGACCTCACATGGTCCACCAACACCGCTGCACTGGCCAAGAAGGCACAGCAACGATTGTTCTTCCTGAGAACATTGAAAAAGACTGGTCTGCCCCAACAGCTGCTGACAACCTTCTACCGCTGCACCACAGAGAGCATATTAACATTTGGCATCTCTGTGTGGTATCTCAGCTGCACGGAGGCGGAGAGGAGAGCTCTTCAGCGCGTCGTCCACAGAGCACAGAGGATTATTGGGACACAGATACCAGCCTTGGAGGACATCTACCACACACGGTGCCTCAGGAAGGCCGTCAGCATCCATAAAGACTCCTCACACCCTTGTAATGGACTGTTCGAACAACTTCCCTCCGGCAGACGTTGCAAGGCCTTCTACGCCCGAACCTCCAGACTCAGGAACAGCTTCATTCCCAGAGCTATAGCGGCTCTGAACCGGCCCTGCTGAGTGCCCCCCACCCCCACTGGTCTGTCTCCCTCGGATGGTCACTTCGCACAGACACATCTGACCTTTAGTCTGTTGAACTGTTATGACTGTTTTGCTGTTCTTTTTACAAACCATGTTCTCGGGATATCTAAATCCAAATGTAATTAGTTATTTATGTTATCACATCGGTTGGAAGCTGCAAACCAAATCTTGTTGCACTTATGTGTAATGACAATAAAATATATTATTATTATTATTATTATTATTATTATTATTATTATTATTATTATTATTATTATTAGTAGTATTAGTATTATTAGTATTATTAGTATTATTAGTATTATATGGTGGAATTCTGCATTAGGATGGAAAGTGACATGGTTAATTCATAGACTAGGGTTCTGAACTTGAATAAGGGAGACTTTGAAAGTATGAGATGGGGATTGGCTAGGATAGACTGGCAAATTATATTTAAAGGGTTGACAGTGGAGATGCAATGGTGAAGATTTAAAGACCGCATGGATGAACTCCAGAAATTGTTCATCCCTGTCTGGTGACAAAATAAAACAGTGAAGGCAGCTCAATCGTGGCTGACGAGGGAAGTCACGGATAGTAAAGCCAAAGAAGAGGCAAACCAGAGGACTGGGATACATTTAGAACTCAACAGAGGAGGGGTTGACAAATTGGATGGAGTTGAAGGGGAAGAGAATACAGGAAAAGTTACGAAAGACTCCCAAATTAATGGGACAGAAAGTTCAAGAAGGGATAAGAGAATAAGGTCAGGTGAAATAGGAACCGGTGTGAGAGGAGAGGTGAATACCGAATAAATCTGTTAATTTAATAAATGTGAGAAGTATAAAGGGCCTGTCCCACTTGGTGATTTTTTCGGCGACTGCCGGCATCATATCAGTGTCGCCAAAAGATTTTCATCATTTCGAAATCAATCAGCTACAAAACAATTGGTGCAACACTTGAAAAACACCGCAAGCCACACGTCATCACGCCACAAATATTTTGGTGACCTGATACATCAGTTAATGATGCCGGCAGTCGCCGAAAAAATCACCAGGTGGGACAGACCCTTAGACATAAAGTGGATCAGCTTGAAGCTCAGCTAGAAATTAGTAAGTATGATGTTGTGGGAATTACAGAGGCATGGCTGCAAGAGGATCAGAACTGGGAACAGAATATTCAGGGGTATACGTCCTATAGAAAAGACAGACAGGTAGGCAGAGGGGGTGGATGGTTCTGTTGGTAAGGAATGAAATTCAGTCCCTTGCGAGGGGTGACATAGAATCAGAAGATGTAGAGTCATTGTGGATAGAACTGAGAATTTGTTAGGGTAAAAAAGACCCTAATGGGAGTTATCTACACACCCCCAAACAGTAGCCTGGAGATAGGGTGCAAGTTGCATCAGGAGTTAAAATTAGCATTAAACAAAGGTAATGCTATGATGGTTATGGGAGATTTCAATATGCAGGTAGACAGGGAAAATCAGGTTGGTACTGGACCCCAAGAAAGAGAGTTTGTAGAGTGCCTCCAGAGATGGATTTAAGAATGGATTTAAGAGCAGCTTGTACTGGAGCTTACGAGGGAGGTAGAGTTGTGGGTTTAGTGTTGTATAATGAACCGGATTTGATTTTATTATTTTTTGTATAAGTTTTTATGTAGTTTTTGTTATTTTATGTTGTGGGGGGTGTGTGTGTGGGGGGATGGGGGTGGGGTGGGAGGGAGGGGGTAACCTTTAATCTCACCCTGCACGGGAGACCCGACCTTTTCTTTGTCGGGTCTCCATTGTCGTTGGGGCTGCAATGAGGAGCGGCCTCCAACAGGAGAAGACCGGGGGCTCTGGTGCCGACGACTCACCTCACCGTCGCGGAGCTGGCCGAGTCCAGAGCGGGTGGAGTGGTGTTGGAGCGCTGCTGCGACCCGACCTCCGGAGATTCGGAGGCTGCAACTGCGGGTCTGGTGGACGGAGGCACCGGGAGCCCGCGGGTCCCTGGAGGGAGACCGCTTTTCAGGGCTCTCGCAACGGCGACTTCTCCCGCCCGAGTTGCGGGGTCGAAGAGCTCCTGGAGCGGGGCCTTACAACACCGCCCCGCGCGGCTTGGAATGGCCGCGGGACTCTGCGAGCGCACGCCGAGGGCTCTAACACCAAGACCCGGTGTGCGACCTTGCATCACCCGGCGTGGCTTTAATGGTCGCGGGACAATCGTCATCGCCAGCCGGGGGCTTTGACTTTGACTCTGACATCGGGGGAATGGGGAGAGTGCAGTGGAGAGATAAGTTTTTTGGCCTTCCATCACAGCAATGTGATGGATGTTTATGTAAATTATGTTGTGTCTTGGGTCTATTTGTTTGTAATGTATGGCTGCAGAAACGTCATTTCGTTTGGACCTCAAGGGGTCCAAATGACAAATAAATTTAATCTAATCTAATCTTAAATCAGCAATTAGAGAGGAAGAAGGTAAAATCGGAAGTGTCAATATTGGCAGTTGGACTATGGAGGCATGAGGGAGGAGCTGGTCAAAGTTGACTGGAAAGGGACCCTGGCAGGGATGACAGTGGAACAGCAATGACAGGTATTTCTGGGAATAATCCAGAAGATGCAGGATCATTTCATTCCAAAGAGGAAGAAAGATTTGAAGGTGAGTAAGAGGTGACTGTGGCTGATAAGAGAAGTCAAGGACAATATAAAAATAAAAGAGAAGACGTATAAATAGCAAAAATGAGCAGGAGGCCGGAGGATTGGATAACTTTAAAAGATCAACAGGAGGTAACCAAAAAGCAACATGGGGAGAAAGGATGAAGTACGAATGTGAGCTAGCCAAGAATTTAGAAGAGCATTATAAATGGTCAATTGGTTATATGAAGTAGAAAAAAATAGTTAAGACAAATGTGGGCCCCTTTGTGGGTAAATTTATTATGGGGAACAAGAAATTGCAGATGAGTTGAACAGGTACTTTGCATCCGTATTCACTCAGGAAGACACAAACAATCTCCCAGATGTACCAGTGGCCAGAGGACCTAGGGGTGGAGGTTAGCTAATGTTATCCCACTTTTTAAGAAAGGCAGGAGAGCGAAAACAAGGAATTATAGACCAGTTAGCCTGACATCGGTGGTGGGGAAGATGCTGGAGTCAATTATAAAAGATGAAATAGCCACACATTTGGATAGCAGTGACAGGATCGGTCCGAGTCAGCATGGATTTTATGAAGGGAAAATCATGCTTGACTAATCTTCTGGAATTTTTTGAGGCTGTAACTAGGAAAATGGACAAGGGAGAGCCAGTGGATGTAGTGTACCTGGACTTTCAGAAAGCATTTGATAAGGCCCCACATAGGAGATTAGTGGGCAAAATTGGAGCACATGATATTGGGGGTCGAGTGCTGACATGGATGGAAAATTGGTTGGCAGACAGGAAACAAAGAGTAGGGATTGACAGGTCCCTTTCAAAATGGCAGGCAGTGACTAGTGGGGTACCGCAAAGCCCGGTGCTGGAACTGCAGCTATTTACAATATACATTAATGATTTAGATGAAGGGATTAAAAGTAACATTAGCAAATTTGCAGATGACACAAAGCTGGGTGGTAGTGTAAACTGTGAAGAGGATGCTTTGAGAATGCACGGTGACTTGGACTCATTGGGTGAATGGGCAGATGCATGGCAGATGCAGTTTAATGTGGATAAGTGTGAGGTTACCCCCTTTGGTGGCAAAAACAGGAAGGCAGATTATTATCTAAATGGTGTCAATTTGGGAAAAGGGGAAGTATAACAGGATCTGGAGGTACACAAAAAAGCTGGAGAAACTCAGCGGGTGCAGCAGCATCTATGGAGTGAAGGACAAAGGCAACGTTTTGGGCTGAAACCCTTCATCAATCTGAAGAAGGGTTTTGGCCCAAAACGTTCCTTCTTAAACAGGATCTGGAGGTTCCTTGTTCATCAGTCAATGAGACTAAGCATGCAGGTACAGCAGGCAGTGAAGAAAGAAAATGGCATGTTGGCCTTCATAACAAGAGGAGTTGAGTATAGGAGCAAAGAGGTCCTTCTGCAGTTGGACAGGGCCCTAGTAAGACCACACCTGCAGTATTGTGTGTAGTTTTGGTCTCCCAATTTGAGGAAGGACATTATTGCTATTGATGGAGTGCAGAGTAGGTTCACCAGGTTAATTCCCGGGATGGTGGTAGTGTCATTTTGATAGAATGAGGCGACTGGGCAAGTGCACTCTGGAATTTAGAAGTATGAGTGTGGTCCTTATTGAAACATATAAGATTATTAACAGTTTGGACCCGATCGAGGCAGGAAACATGTTCCCGATGTTAGGGGAGTCCAGAACCAGTGGCTACAGTTTAAGATTAAGGGATTAGCCATTTAGAACGGAGATGAGAAACACTTTTTCACACAGAGAGTTGTGAGTTTGTGGGATTCTCTGCCGCAGAGAGCAGTGGAGGGTGATTCACTGGCTGCATTTAAAACAGAGTTAGATAGGGCTAGCGGAATCAAGGGAAGGCAGGAAAGGGGTACTGATTGTGGATGATTAGCCATGTTCACATTGAATGGCAGTGCTGGCTGGAAGGAAATGGCAGAACAGTTAAACGAGTCTCATCTTGTGCCTATGTGTGCGTGTGTGTGCCTGTTTCCATATGTGTTTTTCTACTTTCGTCAAAATACTACGCGCTGGAGTTGAAATGTTGACAGAATATTACTCACATTAACCCGGTCGATGCAATAAACAGGTGCACAATAAACAGTGCACCCCCCACCACACTCTTGTTAATAACTACTCACCCAGAGATCCCAGAATCAGCAGCAGAAGCCTCACTTCACCAGGTGGCATTCTGGAAATGTAAGCAGGGAATTAAAATCAGATAAAAGAGATACTAGGCTGTAGTGACAGTCTCTACAACGTCTCAAGGGTTTAGCCCTCAATAGTCACTTTAATTGATCACCATGGATCAGAAGGTAATCTATACGCACCCATGAGCTCTCCATGAGGCACCCAATGCCGTCGAAGGATGAATATTCCAGAAATAGTCTCTTGATTAATGGTTTATTGAAGTACAAAGCAGTAAGATAATTCATCCAAGCTTCTTCTTGTAGAAGTATGTTCCAATCATACTTGTGGCCATGCTCATGCATGGGTGAAAACTATGTCTCTCCGCCGATCTTCATCAAACCAAACTAAACTCCTTGGGAGTCTGCGCCAGAATCCCAGCCTCAAACTACGCCGCAGACTACGTCTAAATCCCACACATAATTACCGGCAGATAAAACTAAAGGTAACTGTTTATAATTATATACTGAGTGGCTAAATGGCTACTACACAGGCAGAGCTGTATTCTGGGACAGAATGTTGAGTACCCAAAGTAGCTCACTCCCTCACATGGAGGTAAGATCGCATTCTACCCCAGACTGTGACCCTACACACAGAGGTGATATCTCTCTCTCCCTCACTGGGAATCCCCCACCCCCTACACAGAGCTGTGATCTTCCTCATTCAGACCCCCCAGAAGTACGGTAAATTACAATACTACACAACACATATATCTTAATACATTTTTTGTACCGCTTCATTTTTTTTTTGAGCTTTAAGAAAAAGATAGAAGTAAAGAAAGTAAAGAAAGTGCGCAAGAGTCGTGAAGTGCAAGAGTGTTGGGAAAAGAAAACCCCTTAGAAAAGGAGTTAGAGAAGGAAGTAAAGTGAGAAAATAGACCCTAGAAAAGAAAGAAAAAGAAAATAGGAACAATCGCTCTATTATAACATTAAACTCCGCAGAAAGGGGACTGCCAACCAAGTCTGTTTTTGTTGTTTTACCTCCCGTTACCAGGTCCTGATACCATTTATTTATTTATTTATTTTTAAAATTACTATTGCACCTCATACTTGTAATAGGTCCAGAAACATAGACCACGTCTTTTGGAATTGGTCTGCTTTACCTGCTAAGAGGAATATCATCTCTTCCAGATGTAATATTTCAAACATATTTGATATCCACATTTTTATTGTTGGTGTGGGTGCATTTTTCCAGAATTTAAGTATGCTTTTTTCCCATTATTAGCCCGTAATTAAATAAATTTTTCTGAAACACGTTTAGTTCAGGGTTACCTTCCAATATTCCAAAAATAATCCATTCTGGTTTGGGTACCAGTTTTATTTTGATTAATTTTGAAAAAATATCAAATATTTCATACCAGAATTTTTGGATTTTTGTACAAAAACAAAAGAGTGCGCTATGGTAGCTTCTTGGCACATTTATCACAGATTGGTGAAACATTAGGGAAGATTTTATTTAATTTAGTTTTTGAATTATTCGAAAAATTTAAATATAACCATATAACAATTACAGCACGGAAACAGGCCATCTCGGCCCTACAAGTCCGTGCCGAACAATTATTTTCCCTTAGTCTCACCTGCTTGCACTCATACCATAACCCTCCATTCCCTTCTCATCCATATGCCTATTCAATTTATTTTTAAATGATACCAAAGAATCTGCCTCCACCACTTCCACTGGAAGCTCATTCCACACCGCTACCACTCTCTGAGTAAAGAAGTTTCCCCTCATGTTACCCTTAAACTGTCCCTTAATTCTGAAGTCATGTCCTCTTGTTTGAATATTTGGGAATTGAAATTACTAGAAAATATTAAGCTATGTTTAATGCCAATTATAGTCTCCTACTTAAGAAATTAAATACTTTAATCAAATTCTGGAAAACGCTTCCCATGCCTTTAATAGGTCGAATAAATGCTATAAAAATGATCTTTCTACCATGAATTCTATATCTATTTCAATCAATCCCTATAGACCTTCCAAAAACGTTTTTCAACAAACTGGGCTCAGACATCACAAATTTTACATGGGACTATAAATCCCACAGGATACAATGAACACATCTGAGCAAACCCAAAGAGCTGGGTGGTTTATCACTCCCTAACTTTATTTACTATAATTGGGCAGTAAATATTAAAAATATGATTCACCTGCTTGACAACTGTGCCCAGCGGGTGGCTGGATTGTAATGGAGAGAGAGGACTGCTCCCCGTGTAATGTAGGAGCGATTCTCCTCTCACGAATGAATCTGAATAACACAAATTACAATAAAAATCCAATTATTCAGAGCACAATTAGAACTTGGAAACAAATAAAACAGAATCTAAAATTGAGAAATGTATCTCTTTTATCTCCAATAGTTAATAATCCGTTGTTTAAACCCTCTATTATAGATAAATCATTTACACAATGGGAAAGAATGGGAATCAAAACGCTTGGAGACTTGTATGAATCTGGAAAATTACTATCATTCCAACAATTACAATTGAAATATAATTTGAGAAATAATCAACATTTCAAATATTTTCAAATATGTGACTATCTGAAAAAATATACAAAAGATTATCATAATATGCCTCCAGACTTACTGGACGAAGCAATGAAGACAAAGGCCGAATCAGCAAACCTTATAGCATATTTATATAACACTATTTTAAATATAGAAATACCTTCAACCGACAGTATTAGAAGAGACTGGGAACAAGAACTAGCTATAAAAATTTCAAACGAGAGCTGGGATAAACACTTACTGTATGTGCATAAATGCTCGATTAACGTAAGACATACTCTAATTCAATTCAAAACATTACTAGATTATACTATTCAAAACCCCCCCAATTTTTTTTCCCTAAAGTCTCACCTATTTGTGATAAATGCCAGTCTCAAGAAGCTACCATAGTGCACTCCTTTGTTTTTTGTATAATAATTAAAAAATTCTGGACTGAAATCTTTGAAATCTTCACAAAATTATTTAAAATAAAACTGATACCAAAAGCAGAATGGATTATCTTTGGAATAATGGAAGGTAGCCCTGAACTAAACGTGTTTCAAAAGAATTTATTTAATTATGGGCTAATAACGGGAAAAAAGCTTATACTCAAATTCTGGGAAAACACTCCTATACCAACAATAAATATGTGGATTTCAAATATGTTCGAAACATTACAGATGGAAGATATGAGACTCCTCCTCGCAGGCAAAGCAGATCACTTCCAAAAGACGTGGTCTGCATTTATGGACTTACTACAAGTACAATGTGCAACAGTAATTTAAAAAATAAATGGTGCCAGGATCTGGTATGTGGGATGAAAAATTTGAAGTTGGTATATCCCTTTTTGCGTAGTTTTTTATAATAGAGCAATTGTTTCTCTTTCTTTCTTTCTTTCTTTCTTTCTTTCTTTCTTTCTTTCTTTCTTTCTTTCTTTCTTTCTTTCTTTCTTTCTTTCTTTCTTTCTTTCTTTCTTTCTTTCTTTCTTTCTTTCTTTCTTTCTTTCTTTCTTTCTTTCTTTCTTTCTTTCTTTCTTTCTTTCTTTTCTAGAGTCTATTTCTTAACTTCCTTCTCTAACTCTTTCTCTAATGGGCTTTTTTTCCAACACTCTCTCGTACCTTCACGATTCTCTCTCTCACTTTCTTTACTTCCTTTATTTCTATCTTTCTTAAAGCTCAAAAAATGAAGGGGTACAACAAATGTAATAAGATATATGTGGCTTGTACTACTGTAACTTATTGTACTAATAAATAAAAAAATAAAATAAAAAAAGGTTTGTAGGTTAATTGGCTTGGTATCAATGTAAAATTGTCCCTGGTGTGTGTAGGATAGTGTTAATGTGCGGGGATCGCTGGTCAGTGCAGACTGTGGGCTGAAGGACAAGTTTCCGCGCTGTATCTCTAAGCTAAACTAAACTCTCCATCATTGGACACCCCCCACCCTCACACAAAGGTCAGATACTTCTCTCTCTTTCCCACATTATGACCACCTGCACAGAAGTGAAATCTTCCTCTCTCCCTCACTGGGACCCCTCCCCCCCCCCCCCCCCTCCACACAGAGGTGTGATCCACCCTTTATCTTAGGGCACTACAGAGAGTTAACACACAGAAGCACATACACTCACTTACACACTCACTCACATACGCACACAATCAGTTAACAACCAAAGGTAAAATTCTGAGCCTGTTGAAGCGATGGAACTGTCTCCTTACCTGGATGTGTAGTGATGTTGCTGTCTGAGATGGAGGGTGATGTGACCACCTACAACCTCCTCAGTCTTGGCGACAATCTTCCCCGAGTGGTGTTGTGTTCAGTGACAGCTCACTGACTACTTTCCACGTCTGCTTCCAAGTGAATAAACTACAGAGCAGGATGGCAGTGTAGTTGATGTATGTTTTAGATAAACATGTAAAACAAGCAAGCCCACACCTATTCTGGGTTTCTGGAATGAAGAGCTCATTGTTCCCAGTCGCTGAGCTTCCTCTAACAACCGCTGTGATGGGCAACATTGAGCAGGAGCTGTAATGGTGATAGGCAAATGTATGAGTGGGAATGTAGGTCCTGTATATATCCCTGCCAACTAACTAGGGTCATCCAGCACCAAAACTGCCCCTTCTGTCCACATTGTCTATGGCATACAAGTTGGCATACTAGGCTACTTTTTCCCCCTGCATTTGGCCCCAAGCCCTCGAAACCCTCCCTAACCGAGGCTAAGTGCCGTGTTGAGACCAAGTGCAGAACTGAGGCTGAGGCTCGAGAGGCTTCGGCGAGAAGAGGTGAGGAAAGGAGTGTTGAACTAGCGGGCGAGTCATGTTCAAGCCCAGTGGGGCAACAGCAGCAGAAGCAGCAGCAGCAGCAGCGGGGAGATTCTTGTCATAGAGAAGGTTCAACAAACTGGTTCCTGGGATCTCAGGACTTTCATATGAAGAAAGACTGGATAGACTCAGTTTGTACTCGCAAGAATTTAGAAGATTGAGGGGGGGATCTTATAGAAACTTACAAAATTCTTAAGGGGTTGGACAGGCTAGATGCAGGAAGATTGTTCCCGATGTTGGGAAAGTCCAGAACAAGGGGTCACAGTTTAAGGATAAGGGGGAAATCTTTTAGGACCGAGATGATTGGCGCGGCCTTTCCTGCCTGGACCAACCAGAGCTCCAGCAGCGGCGGGACAGCGCTGATACATCGCGGGGCTGGCGATGCCTTACCGGGGATCGCCGTCTAGAGCCCGGAGTGCTGGGCCTGCGGCACCGACATCCTGGAGCTGTGGTTCGCGGAGCTCCCAACGCGGGCGGCGCTGACAAACATCGTGGGGTCCTGCGACTCTGCCCGGCTCGGCCTGCGGAAATGGGAGCTGCGAACTACGGCTGCGGGAGGCGACTGATCGGGAGGTCCGGGCCGCTGAGGAGAATTTTCACCGTCGGGGTTCGGCGTCGGCGTTCCATCAGCCCGGCGAGAGGGCCTGAGCATCAGGCCGCCCGGGATGGCGACTGCGGGTATTCGGAAGGCCCCGACCACGGGTGAACATCTGGGAAGATCGGAGGGGAGGCTGGCTGGACTATGGTGCTTTCCTCACCTTGGTGCCATTGTGTTATGTTGTGTCATGGACTTTCTGTGTTTGTGCTTTTTTTTAAATTCTATTTTATTTTTAATATGTTTTATTATTTATTATTTTATTATTTTTATGATACTGACTGTAAAGGGAAATTCATTTTGTTGTCGCTA
>JAWMAR010000457.1:1012209-1014709 GCA_036785375.1 Leucoraja ocellata | reverse complement strand
ACACTGTGAATGACACGGCCTTGGAGTGTTTGTCTTGCCCTGGTTTAACTTCACTAAAGGCAATACTCCCACTTGTCGGTGTAAACTTTCAGCTTCCATTCCCTTGTCCACTTTCCCAGTTGATCTAGATCTTGTTGTAACCTTCAATAAACATCTTCACTGTCAATGACAACAACAATTTTCGTATTATCCACAAGCTCAAGCCATCTATGTTCTCATCCAAATTGTCAATGTATAAGACAAGCAGGGGACCCAGCACCAGTCCCTGTAGCACACCACTGGTCACTGGATTCCAATCTGAAACACAACCCTCCACTCCAACCCTCTGACTCTGACCACCAAGCCAATGTTATATCCACCTGGCCAGCCTAACCTGGATCACATGTGATCTCATCTTCCTGATCTATCTACCATACGGAACCAAGACAAAGGCCTTGTTAAAGTCCATGAAAACAACGTCTGCTTCCCTGACTATGTTATGGCCTTGGTCGCCTCTTCTTTTAGCTTTAGATTTACAGATACAGTGCGGAAACTAGCCCTTTGACCCACTGATTCCGCGCCGACCAGCGATGGCCCTGTACTCTCGCACTACCTGACACACGAGGTTCAATTTACAATTTTACCGAAGCCAATTAATCTACAAACCTGTACGTCTTTGGAGTGTGTGAAGATACAAGAGTACCCGGAGAAAACCCATGTGGTCACAGGGAGATGGCACACACTCCGTACAGACAGTTATGGTACAGTCAGGATCGATCGCGGGTCTCTGGCGCTGTAAGGCAGCAGCTCTACTGCTACTTCACTGTGCCATCCCAGCACTTCAAGAAGCTTATTACAATTGTGAGACATGATTTACCATGTTGACTATCCTTCATCAGTCCATCCCTTTATGCCAATTCTAAGCCATAGTTATGGGCACCTGCATGGGCCCCTGTTACACCTGCCTCTTTGTAGGCTACGTTGAACAATCCCTGTACAGGCGTACATTGGCCCTATCCACAAACTCTAGCTCTGTTACATTGATGACTGCATCAGTGCTACCTCCTGCACCTGTGCAGAACTCATGGACGTCATCGGACAGGAAGGCACTACAACGGGTGGTGAAAACCGCTCAGTACATCATCGGTGCCCCGCTCCCTGCCATGGATGCCCTCCACCGAAAACGGTGTCTGAGACGGGCCGGGAAGATCATCAAAGACCCCTCCCACCCTAACCATGGACTGTTTGCCCTCCTCCCATCAGGGAGGCGGTACAGGAGCCTCAGGTCTCGTACTAGTAGGATGAGGAACAGCTTCTCCAACAACACTATCACATTGCTGAACTCGGAGTCCCGCCGATAGATTTCTCCAGTCTCTCCGTCCACATTGTTTGCTTATGCTGTATTTTTATTTCTATATTGCACTATTACTACGGACTGACGCTAAACTGCATTTCGTTGTACCCATTCTTGTATTTGTGCAATGACAATAAAGTTGAATTGAATTGAATCATCAACTTCACCACCAATTTTCATCCTGCACTCAAATTTACTTGAACCATCTACGACACCACCCTTCCTTTGTTGATCTCACAGTCTCCATCATTGAAAATAGACTATTGACTGATGTCCATTACAAACCCAATGACTCCCTTAACTATCTCGACTACACTTCTTCCCACCCTGCTTCCTGCAAAGACACTATCCCCTACTCCAAATTCCTCCGTCTACGCCGCACCTGTGCCCAAGATGAGGTGTTCCATTCTAGGACATTAGGGAATGGGGGTTCCCCTCTCCTATCATAGATGAGGCCCGCAATCAAGTCTCCTCGGCACCCCACAGCTCTGCCCTTGCTGCCCTTTGTCGTAACAGAGACGGAGTCCCCTTGGTCTTTACCTTCCACCCCATCAGTCATCGCGTACAACACATAATCCTCTGAAATTTCTGCCACCTCCAAAGGGATCCCACTATTTAGTTATACCAAGCCAATTAACCTACAAACCTGCACGTCTTTGGACTGTGGGAGGAAACTGAAGATCTCAGAGAAAACCCACGCAGGTCACAGGGAGAACGTATAAATTCCATACTGACAGCACCCGTAGTCAGGATCGAATCCAGGTCTCCGGCACGGCAAACACTGTAAGGCAGCAACTCTACCGCTGTGCCACCTTGTTTCGTCCACAGAGCGCAGAGGATCATTGGGACAGAGCTACCAGCCTTGGAGGGCATCTACCACACACGGTGCCTCAGGAAGGCCGTCAGCATCCATAAAGACTCATCACACCCTTGTAACGGACTGTTTGAACTACTTCCCTCCGGCAGACGTTACAAGGCCTTCTACGCCCGAACCTCCAGGCTCAGAAACAGCTTTATTCCAAGAGCTATAGTGGCTCAGAACTGGCCCTGCTGAGTGCCCCCCATCCCCCCCCCCCCCCCCACCCATCCCCCTGGACAGTCTCCCTCGGATGGTCACATCACTCAGCTTGCTTATTTATTTATTTTACTTTTCTTGTACATCGGTGG
>JAWMAR010000457.1:997209-1007209 GCA_036785375.1 Leucoraja ocellata | reverse complement strand
GTCCCCATTGTTCTTTGTTCCCCACCCTCCCCAATTGTCCATTGTTCTCCCCCTACCTCCCTCACGACGGTCCCCCCACGCCGGGTCCCAGCCGCATTCCCAGCCCACACCCGTGGCCCGTCGGGAAGCCTCTTGCCCGTCGGGAAACCAGATAAACCAGCATCTGTAGTTACTCTTTATTACATTTGGAGTACTGTGTTGAGTTTTGGCCACCCTGCTATAAAAAGGATATCGGTAAGCTGGAAAGAGTGCAGAGAAGGTTTACAATGATGTTGCCAGGACTTGAGGGGCTGAGCTATAGGGAAAGGTTGGGCAGGCTAGGAATTTATTCCTTGATGTGCAGGTAGCTGAGAGGTGATCTTATGATATGTTTTTTTTTTTTTTTTTTTTGTTTATTTTATTAGAAGTTAATACAGCACAAAACAGTACAGTGGCGCCTAATTTTAGGTGCCAACTATGTAATACCGTAATCCATTCTATGTACAACCTCTAGTTTTATGTTATAAGAAAAAAGTAAGCAGATCAAGAAAAAGAAAGCAATAGAAAGGGGAAAAAGTGGAAAAATAGATGGCAGAGAGTAGAAAAACGTGAAGTGTGTATATAAAAAATAAAAAAAAGGAAGAGAGAAAGAGGAGAGTAGAAATAGAAGAGAAGGCCCCTTAAAAGAGAATTTTTCAAATCTGTATTCGGAGATGTAGATCTATCCGCGTCATGAACTGAAATCGGCAATCCTTACGGCACCGTCGCATCACATGATTCCAAAAAGTCGATAAAAGGAGACCAACTCTTTAAGAATTGGTCATATTTATCTATTAGTCGGAGTCTCATTTCTTCAAGGCGTGCTATGTCCATCATATTCCTAATCCACATTTTAACAGTTGGTGTGGTTGTACTTTTCCAAAATTTAAGTATCAATTTCTTTCCAATTATTAACCCATAATTAAAAAAAACATTTTGATCTTTATTTAAATTGGTATCTTCTCCTATTATTCCAAATATAATCCATTCTGTTTTGGGTTCTATTCTTGACTTGAAAATCTTTGTAAATATATCGAATATATCACTCCAAAATTTATTCAACTTTGTACATCCAACAAATGAGTGTGTTATATTAGCGTTTTGAAACAAACATTTATCGCATCTGGGAGAGACGTTTGGATAAAATTTGTTCAACCTCGTTTTTGAATAATATAGTCTATGTAATAATTTGAATTGAATTAAATTGTGTCTTGCATTAATTGAACAGTTATGTGTGTTCATCAAATATTTTTCCCATCTATCCTTCGAGATCTTTGTCATTAGCTCTTGTTCCCAATCTTCCCTTAATGCTTCTGTTGAGGGTGATTCTCTATTTAATATATTATTATAAAAGTATGATATTAATTTTTGTGAGTCAGCCTTAATATTCATTGCTTCTTCTAAAGGATCTAAAAATATAGTTTGAAATCTATGTGTATGTTTCTTCATAAAGTCACATACCTGTATATATTTAAAATATTGATTATCCTTCAATTTAAATTTTAATTTTAATTGTTGAAATGATAACAGTTTGCCCACTTCATACATGTCCCCTACTTTCCTAATCCCCAGTCTATCCCATTGCTGATATGTGTTGTCGATGAGAGAAGGTTTGAATGCGGGGTTGTTCAGTAGTGGGGTTAGTACTGATAAATTATTTAATTTCAAGGATGCTTTTATTTGTTTCCAAATTCTTATTATATTGTGAATAATTGGGTTCTTCTTATATATTATACTATTCAATTTTATCGGTGAGAGCAGGATCGTTCCTATATCGTGCGGATAGCACTCCTCTTTCTCCATTCTTATCCACTCCAACTGCTGAGTGGAACTATCTAGCCAGTATATTATGTTCTTAATATGCACTGCCCAGTAGTAATATATAAAGTTAGGTAATGATAAACCCCCCACTTCTTTAGATTTGCACAAATGCTTTCGTTGAATTCTATGTGTTCTGTAGTCCCATATAAAATTAGTGATAGTGGAATCTAATTTTTTGAAAAAATATTTTGGAATATATATTGGAATTGCTTGAAACAAATATATTAATTGTGGTAGGAAAGTCATTTTTATAGCGTTAATTCTGCCTATCAATGAGAGTGGAAGCGTTTTCCAAAATTTAATCGTATCATTCAGTTTATTTAATAGTGGTATAAAATTAGCACTAAATAATGATTTGTGTCTTCTCGTAATTTGAATACCCAGGTACTTAAATTTTTCTGTTGCAATTTTGAAGGGGAATTTTAGTAAGTGTCTCGAATCCTGTGGTTTTAAAGACATAATTTCGCTTTTATTCCAATTTATTCTGTATCCTGAAAAAGAGCCGAATTCCTCAATTAGTGTTAATAAGGTGGGTATACTCGTTTGTGTATTAGTAATATATAAAAGGATATCATCCGCGTATAATGAAATTTTATTCTTTGAGTCCTTGCTGTTATATCCGTGAATATTCGGGTGATTTCTAATCCTTTCGGCCAACGGTTCTATCATAAGGGCAAATAGCAATGGTGATAAGGCACACCCTTGCCTATTACCCCTTGATAAGTAAAATTTTGGAGATAGTGTATTGTTAGTTAATATTCTTGCCGTAGGTCTGTCATAAAGTAGTTTAATCCATCTGATAAAATTCTCTCCCATATTAAATTTTTGGAGTACCTTGTATAAATACTGCCATTCTACTTGATCAAATGCCTTCTCTGCATCCAACGTGACCACTGAGATATCTTCATTGTCCTTCTTATGAGAGTACATTATATTAAAAAGCCTTCTCAAATTATTAAATGATTGTCTTTTGGGTATAAAACCCGTTTGATCCGTATTTATTAAATTGTTAATATAATTATTTAGCCTTCTAGCTAGAATCTTTGCTAAAATTTTCTGATCCGTATTTAGAAGTGATATAGCTCTATAAGAACCAGGCTCTTCTAAATCTTTATCTTTTTTTGGTATAAGCGTTATTGTTGCTTCTGCTAGGGTTTCTGGTAGTTTATTTTCAGTATAAGCCTGCGTGTATAAATTAAATAATCTTGGTACAATAGACTCCTGAAATCTTTTATAAAATTCATTACTAAAGCCATCTGGTCCTGGGGTCTTCCCATTTTTCAATGAGTTTATTATTTGTTTTATTTCTTCACTAGTAATCCGTGCTCCTAATTGCTCTTGTTCTAAACTACCCAATTTTGGGAGCTTGCAATTATCTAAAAAATTTGTAATTTTACTTACATCTGTCTTTATTTTGGATGTGTATAAATTATGATAAAATTGGGCAAACCTCTTATTAATATCCTTAGGCAATGTTAGCAACTCACCATTGTCCGATTTAATTTTTGTAATAGTTTTTTCCTTTTCTCGTTGCTTCAGTTGCCTCGCAAGCAGTTTATGTGGCTTATCCCCAAATTCGAAGTGTGCTTGTTTTGTAATTTGGAATACTCTTATTACTCTAGCCGATAATATTCTATTGACTTTATATTTCAGTAAAGTTATCTTATTATGTTTATTTATGGTTGGGTCAGTTGCATTGTCCAGTTCTAGTAATTTTATCTTCTGTTCTATCCGCTGAAGTTCTCTTTTATTTTCCTTATTTTGAAAACTTTGATAAGAGATTATGACACCGCGAATATATGCCTTAAAGGTCTCCCATAATAGCGGTGCAGAAATACCCGGTGTGTCATTTGTTTCGAAAAAAAGTTTTGTTTGTTCTTTTATATACTCATAACCCTGCGGGTTATTTAATATGTGTGCATTGAACCTCCAAAAAGGCTTTATACTCGGCATTCCCTCAATTTTAAGTATAAAAGTCAATGGTGAGTGATCAGAAATAATACTATTATGATATGATGGTTCATTCGTATACGGGATCAATTTTGTGTCCAGTAAGAAATAGTCAATTCGCGAATAAGTTTTGTGAACTGATGAATAAAATGAGTATTCCCTACCACTTGGATTTGCTATTCTCCAAACATCAGCTATGTTATTATTTTTTATATAAGTATTTAAAAATTCACAGGTCTTGGTTTTAACAAGACGCTTCCCTAGCTTTATTGATTTATCTAAATATGGATCTATAACACAATTGAAATCTCCCCCCATTATTATATTTTGAAAATTATGCTCTGCGATTAAATCTATTATTTTCCTAAAAAATTGTGGGTTATCAAAATTAGGCGCGTAAATATTTATCATAGTTAATGGTGTATTGTAAATTTCTCCTGTGACTATAACATATCTTCCCTCTTTATCAGATATGGAATTCTTTAATTTAAAAGGTATGCCCTTCCGAATTATAATGGCCGTGCCTCTTGCTTTAGAGGTGAATGAGGAGTAATAGGTTTGACCTATCCAATTTGCCCTTAATCTGATCTGAGTTTGTTGTTTCAAATGTGTCTCTTGTAGGAACGCAATATCCATATTTAATGATTTTAATTGTGCCAGAATTTTACCTCTTTTAATTGGCTCATTCGCACCTCTGATGTTCCAACTACAGAAGGTGAGACCTCCGGTATTTGTTCGACTATTATCTTGCATTGGCTATTATTACCAGACTGTATGCGTCATGTGATGCAGCCAAGTACCTCAGAGTCCCGAATCCAGAGTTGTCCTTCATAATTTCTACAGTAGTTCTACATCTCCTGACATTATTAAACATAATTGAGGGGAAGAGAAAAACATAAAATAAAGTGTACATAAAAATGCTTAAATCCTGCAACACATAATTGTGAATAAACAAAAAAAGTGAATGTAATTTATCAAAAAAGCGATAAATTACAAAAAAGCCACCTAAGGTAGCTAGGTTTGTTTTAAAATTGACCTCCGTCGATGAAATTATACACTGGGCCCTATCCCCCTGTTAGAATTTGACCCAACGTTAGTCGGTTCCCTCTAATTGTTACCAAACTTATCATATCAGGTCATCGCTGAGCAGTTTAAAATAGAATAAAATAAAAGGTAAGTTAGAAGATTTGGCTTAAAATAAAAATAATGATGGGTTAAAATACCTCATCAAAAATTACACTTTTCATTTACCTGTATGTTAGTTAATTCATTATTAGTATTTAGTAATTAAAATATATGTCTAACCTCCCCCACCCTTCTTGCTATATAGTTAATTGTGTTAGTATAGGACATTACGCCTTTAACGTTGGTTGAGTATATTGTGCGTAATTGGTTAATTAGTTAGTTAGTTATATATGTAAGTAATAGGTCATATAGTGTGAAACAGAAGCCTCTTATCATGGCCATTTCAAAAAGCAACAGTCTCATAGTTTTCCGTGCTTCAGAGATGATGTGCTTGCAGCCTTGAAAGTTCCTATGTGCTTTCAGTTCAGAAGATTAGTTCGGCCGTGTTATTAAATAGCACATTCTTTGCAGATAAGACTGTCTGGTAATTGTCTGAAGGTTTCGAGTGGTTTAATTTGAACAGAAAAAACGGTTTCTTGACAAATTGTCAATTAATCTGATCCTGATTGAATTTTGTTTAATATCTCCTTGGCATATTTGCAGGCAGCGTCCGGGTCGGTGAATGAGCGTTGCTTGCCCTTAAAAGTAATTAGCATTTTTGCTGGATAGATCACGCCATAACGAACTTCAGAATGTCCATATAAAACACTGCTTGCAGTTTTAAACTCGCGTCTTTTTTCCAGAATTTCCCGAGGGTAATCCCTGTAGAATCTTACGATATTATCAGCGAATGTAAGATTTTCTCCATATTTTATCTTCTTTAATAGAGTTTCCACAGTTGAAATATCTAGAAACTTTACAATAATTTGCCTTGGTTTAGCATTATCGTGTTTTTGGAGGCGACCCACTCGATGAGCCAGATCTATCTTTGGTTTTTCAGGAAGTTTGAAAACATCTTTAAGTAAATTAGTAATGAAATCACGCATTTGAAGGCCGTGTTCCGCACCCTCTTTAATTCCTACAAGTCTCAGATTTTGTCTCCTAGACCTGGCCTCTAAATCTTGACATTTCTCATTCAATTTATTCGTAAACTGCCAATTCGTATCGTGTTGTTTTTTCAGACCTGTTATCTCTTGGCTCATCTGTTCCATCTCACCCTCCATTTCTTCCATCAATCTTTCCGTGTCTGTTAATTGCTTCAGCAGAATGTCGTGTTTGTTGTTATACTCTCTCCGCATACTTTCCATCTCTTTCGCTGTGTTGGACTCCAAATCTTTAAACTGCTGTTTCAGGGCTACATAAAGCTCTTTTACTTCGCCACAGCTCTTATCAATTTTCATAGAAAGATTGCCCTCCATAGTGGAGAAGTTATTCTGAATTGTAGAATTCATTTTGGCAAATTGCTGCTGAAGATCTTTACTAATTTCTTTAAGAATATTAGCTCTTACCGTTTCTTCCCAGCTTTTCATTTCTTTCTCCTTTGTATCACTTCTCGCAGCCATATCGCTTGTAGGTTGTTGAGGTTCCAGCTCCTCTTCCAAACTTTCAAACGAGAGTTCAGGGGTAGTTTCAAGCTCATCCAGAGCTTTTTGGAGCTGGAGACTGATTGTAGTTTTCTTGGGTCCTCTCTGACCTCTTCTCTTTCTCATCCAGTTTTTTCGATAAGATCGTTTAAATCCCAAAACCACCAGTATCGTTTGATGGAGTCAGTACCCTTGACGTTCAGCAAACCTGATAAGAAATTTTAACTCGTTCCTGGCATGGGAGTCGACTTTAAACACGATTTGTCTGGAGGAGAGCTCAGTGCAGCTGCCTTCACTGCTTCATAGCAGCCACCGGAAGTGTGATCTTATGATATGTGTCGGAAAAAATGCAGATGCTGTTTAAATCGAAGATAGACACACAAAGCTGGAGTAACTCAGCGGGACAGGCAGCATCTCTGGACGGAAGGAATCGGTGACGTTCCAAGTCGAGACCCTTGTTCAGATCTTATAATAGGTGTATAAAATCATGAGTGGAATAGTTAGGATCAATGTGTAGACTTTTACTCAGCGTAGGGGAATCAAAAACCAGAGGACAAAAGGTTAAGTTGAGAGGGGCAAGGTTTTACACAAACCCTGAGGGGCAACATTTTCACCCAGAAGGTGGTGGATACATGACTGATCTGCCAGAGCAGGTAGTTGTGGCAGGTACTATAACAACATTTAAACGGCACTTGGACAGGTACAGGCCTTTATCAGTGCTATAAGACCCCATGACTTGAACACTAAATTGCCATGGAAAATGTGTCCCTCTCCCCACCCACTCGCACCCATTCACCAAGCCGTCCTTGTTATTAATTTGCATCTGAAACATTTCACCTAATATCATTTGTTTCCTTGACGTGAAAAGGCATTTGTTGTCAGTCTTTGCGCTTCCTGTTAAAAATACAGCAGAATTAACCCATTAAATACTTTGATTGCAGACTGTAAAGTCAGCTGGAGCAAGAGTGAATTATTTAGAAATTACTACAGAAGAACAGGCCGTTCAGCCCAACATCTCAGTGACAGACTTTATCCTCCACTCCAGCATCATCCAACGTGGCAGCATTGAGCTGTGTGGTGGAATGAGGGCTGGAAATGGAAACACAGCATCATTGCTGTTGGACTCAAACACGTCACATTGGACACTGGTCTCTGTGCTCTGGAACTATAACAGGCAGACAGTAAATGGGGCATTGGCAGCTGTACACATAAATACAGCATGCCAACAGGTTCTGTGGTCCATGTTCCATTTGCTCATCCCTCTACACCTTTCCTATCCACGTACCTGTCCAAACGACATTTAACTGTTGTAATTGTACTCCCATATACCACCTCCTCTCGTTGTTTGTTCCATGAATCCAGTACAGACTGTGTATTAAAGGACCCATTTAACTCTTTCCCTGCTCACTTTGGAACATAGAACATTACAGCTCAGAAATAGTCCCTTAGTCCGCAATATCTGCACCAAATGTGATGCCAAGTCAAACTAATCTCATCTGCCTGCACGTTGTCCATATCCCTCCGTTCCCTGCATAGCCTCCATCAAGAAAATAAAACCCTAACCTATCCAGGCTCTCCTTATATCTCGGACCTTCCTGTCCCAGCAACATCTTTGTGAAACCTCTGTAGCCTCTCTAGCTTAGTCACATCCGTCCTGTAGCATCTGCGCACCATGCGGTCTCACCAATGCTCTATACAGATGTAACATGATGTCCCCACACTTGTACAAGAGTGGTCTCCAGCACTTTGTCCACCCGAGTCATCATATTCAGAAAAGTATGTATTTGTACCCCAAGGTCTCTCTATTCTGCAACACACTGTAAATGACAGGGCCTTGGAGAGTTTGTCTTGCCCTGGTTTAACTTCACTAAAGGTAATACTCCCACTTGTCGGTGTAAACTTTCAGCTTCCATTCCCTTGTCCACTTTCCCAGTTGATCTAGATCTTGTTGTAACCTTCAATAAACATCTTCACTGTCCATCACAACAACAATTTTCGTATCCTCCACAAGCTCAAGCCATCTATGTTCTCATCCAAATTGTCAATGTATAAGACAAGCAGGGGACCCAGCACCAGTCCCTGTAGCACACCACTGGTCACTGGATTCCAATCTGAAACACAACCCTCCACTCCAACCCTCTGACTCTGACCACCAAGCCAATGTTATATCCACCTGGCCAGCCTAACCTGGATCCCATGTGATCTCATCTTACTGATCTATCTACCATACGGAACCAAGACAAAGGCCTTGTTAAAGTCCATGAAAACAACGTCTGCTTCCCTGACTATGTTATCGTCTTGGTCGCCTCTTCTTTTAGCCTTTAGATTTACAGATACAGTGTGGAAACTGGCCCTTTGACCCACTGAATCCGCGCCGACCAGCGATGGCCCTGTACTCTCGCACTACCTGACACACGAGGTTCAATTTACAATTTTACCGAAGCCAATTAACCTACAAACCTGTACGTCTTTGGAGTGTGTGAAGAAACAAGAGTACCCGGAGAAAGCCCATGTGGTCACAGGGAGATGGCACACACTCCGTACAGACAGTTATGGTACAGTCAGGATCGATCGCGGGTCTCTGGCGCTGTAAGGCAGCAGCTCTACTGCTACTTCACTGAGCCATCCCAGCACTTCAAGAAGCTTATTACAATTGTGAGACATGATTTACCATGTTGACTATCCTACATCAGTCCATCCCTTCATGCCAATTCTAAGCCGTAGTTATGGGGGCGTGCATGGGCCCCGGTTATGCCTGCCTCTTTGTAGGCTACGTTGAACAATCCCTGTACAGGCGTACACTGGCCTTATCCACAAACTCTAGCTCTGTTACATTGATGACTGCATCAGTGCTACCTCCTGCACCTGTGCAGAACTCATGGACTTCATCGGACAGGAAGGCACTACAACGGGTGGTGAAAACCGCTCAGTACATCATCAGTTCACCGCTCCCTGCCATGGATGCCCTCCACCCAAAACGTTGTCTGAGACGGGCCGGGAAGATCATCAAAGACCCCTCTCACCCTAACCATGGACTGTTTGCCCTCCTCCCATCAGGGAGGCGGTACAGGAGCCTCAGGTCTCGTACTAGTAGGATGAGGAACAGCTTCTACAACAACACTATCACATTGCTGAACTCGGAGTCCCGCCGATAGATTTCTCCAGTCTCCATTTCTGCCACCTCCAACGGGATCCCACTATTTAGTTATACCAAGCCAATTAACCTACAAACCTGCACGTCTTTGGACTGTGGGAGGAAACTGAAGATCTCAGAGAAAACCCACACAGGTCACAGGGAGAACGTATAAATTCCATACAGACAGCACCCGTAGTCAGGATCGAATCCAGGTCTCCGGCACGGCAAACACTGTAAGGCAGCAACTCTATCGTTGTGCCACCTTGTTTCGTCCACAGAGCGCAGAGGATCATTGGGACAGAGCTACCAGCCTTGGAGGGCATCTACCACACATGGTGCCTCAGGAAGGCCGTCAGCATCCATAAGGACTCATCACACCCTTGTAACGGACTGTTTGAACTACTTCCCTCCGGCAGACGTCACAAGG
>JAWMAR010000457.1:864709-992209 GCA_036785375.1 Leucoraja ocellata | reverse complement strand
ACAAATAGTAGCCACCTACAGTGCTGACAAAGTTACAAAGCACGCTGGCTCCTCCTTTTGTTCTCTCCCCCCCCCCCCTCCACAGTGCCCCCCCCTCCACAGTGCCCCCTCCCCCTCCACAGTGGTCCCCATTGTTCTTTGTTCCCTACCCTCCCCAATTCTCCATTGTTCTCCCCCTACCTCCCTCACGACGGTCCCCCCACGCCGGGTCCCAGCCGCATTCCCAGCCCACAGCCGTGGCCCGTCGGGAAGCCTCTTGCCCGTCGGGAAACCAGATAAACCAGCATCTGTAGTTAATCTTTATTACATTTGGAGTACTGTGTTCAGTTTTGGCCACCCTGCTGTAAAAAGGATATCAGTAAGCTGGAAAGAGTGCAGAGAAGGTTTACAATTATGTTGCCGGGACTTGAGGGGCTGAGCTACAGGGAAAGGTTGGGCAGGCTAGGAATGTATTCCTTGATGTGCAGGCAGCTGAGAGGTGATCTTATGATATGTCGGAAAAAATGCCGACACTGTTTAAATCGAAGATAGACACACAAAGCTGGAGTAACTCAGTGGGACAGGCAGAATCTCTGGACGGAAGGAATCGGTGACATTCCAGGTCGAGACCCTTCTTCAGATCTTATGATAGGTGTATAAAATCATGAGTGGAATAGTTGGGATTAAAGTGTAATCTTTTACTCAGCGTAGGGGAATCAAAAACCAGAGGACAAAAGGTTAAGTTGAGAGGGGCAAGGTTTTACACAAACCCTGAGGGGCAACATTTTCACCCAGAAGGTGGTGGATACATGACTGATCTGCCAGAGCAGGTAGTTGTGGCAGGTACTATAACAACATTTAAACGGCACTTGGACAGGTATAGGCCTTTATCAGTGCTATATGACCCCATGACTTGAACACTAAATTGCCATGGAAAATGTGTCCCTCTCCCCACCAACTCGCACCCATTCACCAAGCCGTCCTTGTTTACTAGTTTGTGTTACTAACCATATAACCATATAACAATTTACAGCACGGAAACGGGCCATCTCGACCCTTCTAGTCCGTGCCGAACACGTATTCTCCCCTAGTCCCATATACCTGCGCTCAGACCATAACCTTCCATTCCCTTCCCGTCCATATAACTATCTAATTTATTTTTAAATGATAAAAACGAACCTGCCTCCACCACCTTCACTGGAAGCTCATTCCACACACCCACCGCTCTCTGAGTAAAGAAGTTCCCCCTCATGTTACCCCTAAACTTCAGTCCCTTCATTCTCAAGTCATGTCCCCTTGTTTGAATCTTCCCTACTCTCAGTGGGAAAAGCTTTTCCACGTCAACTCTGTCTATCCCTCTCATCATTTAAAAAACCTCTATCAAGTCCCCCCTTAACCTTCTGCGCTCCAAAGAATAAAGCCCTAACTTGTTCAACCTTTACTAGTTACTAGTTTGCATCTGTTGCTTAATTTGCATCTGAAACATTTCACCAAATATCATTTGTTTCCTTGACGTGAAAAGGCGTTTGTTCTCAGTCTTTGTGCTTCCTGTTAAAAATACAGCAGAATTAACCCATGAAATACTTCGATTGCAATCTGTAAAGCCTGCAGGAGCAAGAGTGAATTATTTAGAAATTACTACAGAAGAACAGGCCGTTCAGCCCAACATCTCAGTGACAGACTTTATCTTCCACTCCAGCATCATCCAACGTGGCAACATTGAGCTGTGTGGTGGAATGAGGGCTGGAAATGGAAACACAGCATCATTGCTGTTGGACTCAAACACGTCACATTGGACACTGGTCTCTGTGCTCTGGAACTATAACAGGCAGACAGTAAATGGGGCATTGGCTGCTGTACACATAAATACAGCATGCCAACAGGCTCTGTGGTCCATGTTCCATTTGCTCATCCCTCTACACCTTTCCTATCCACGTACCTGTCCATACGACATTTAACTGCCGTAATTGCACTCCCATAGACCACCTCCTCTGGTTGTTTGTTCCTTTAATCCAGTACACTCTGTGTATGAAATGTCCCATTTAACTCTTTCCCTGCTCACGTTGGAATATCGAACATTACAGCTCAGAAACAGTCCGCAATATCTGCACCAAATGTGATGCCAAGTCAAACTAATCTCATCTGCCTGCACGTTGTCCATATCCCTCCGTTCCCTGCATATGCCTGTGCTCCGGTAGTTGGTTACAATCCGTAGCCCCTGCCACAGGCTTCTGGTGTCCTGCTGCTCCATCTGTAACTCCATCTTGTCCCTGTACCTTCTCTTTGCGTCCTTCACCGCCCTTCGCAGTCGGTAGGACTCTGCCTTGTAGATGTCCATGTTTCCTGATGCCAGGCCCGAGTTGTAGGCAGCGATGCGAGCATTCAGGGCCACACGAACAGACCTGTCTACCCAGGGTTTTTGGTTCGGCTTACCCTTACTGTGGGGACGATGTTGTCGGTTACTGTTGTGATGAAGTCCGTGACTGCTTCCACGAACTCACTGACGTCACTGGAACTTGCTTGGAACATATTCCAGTTGACATCACTCAGTGCATCTTGCAGCATGGCTTCTGACTGGTCGGACCACCGCTTTACGTCCCTCGTCTCTACCACTTCCCGAACTATCCTCTGTTTATATTCCGGCAACAGGAAAATGGCAGTGTGGTCAGATTTTCCTAGGGGTGGGAGTGAAACGGCCTTGTAGCCTTTCCTGAACGGTGTGTAGCAGTGGTCCAAAGTTCTCTCCCCCCTGGTGGCACACGTGATGTGTTGGTGGAAGTTCGGCATGACCTTCTTGAGATTTGATTAAAATCTCCAGCCACCACCATAGCCGCATCCGGTTACTTGTTTTGATGTCGACATAGCACATCGTGTAGGGCAGATAGTGCCATGTCGGTATCCGCCTGCGATGGAATGTAGACGGCTGTGACGATCACTGAGCCGAACTCCCGGGGAAGGTAGAATGGGCGGCATGAGATCGTCAGGTGCTCCAGGTCCGGCGAGCAGGAACGGGAAAGCATCTTGATATTTCCAGGGTTGCACCAGTTGTTATTGGTCATGAAGCAGACTCCTCCACCCTTGGATTTCCCAGATGCTTCTGTTCTGTCAGCACGGTGGACAGTGAAGGACTCGGTTGGGCAGATTACCTGATCCGGAATCAGTGAGGTCAGCCATGTTTCAGTCAGGCAGAGGATGTTGCAGTTCCTTATGTCCCGCTGGAATCTGACCCTCGCCCTGAGGTCATCCAGCTTGTTTTCCAGGGACTGGCCATTCGCCAGAAGAATGCTGGGCAGAGGGGGACGAAAGACTTGGGCTTTCAGCCTATTCCGAATCCCCCCCCGCTTCCCTCGATGTTTTCTCTGGGTTTTCCTTGCAGCCGAGCTCCCTTTGTTGTTGCAGCAGCTTCTGTTGATCTCTGCTGGCCATGCTGGATCAGTAAGTACAGAGTTTAAAAAGTCTCCGTTTGCCCTGGAGTTTAGATTTAAGAGGGTTTCCCTGTCATACTTTGTTAGTACTAGGGAGTTAGAACTTAGGAACATAAAAGTTAAAAACACACACAATTTTCGCGGAGCTGTCACAAGTCTGTTCTTGTATCCGTGTAATGACAATAAAGTTGAATTGAATTGAATCATCAACTTCACCACCAATTTTCATCCTGCACTCAAATTTACTTGGACCATCTACGACATCACCCTTCCTTTCTTGATCTCACAGTCTCCATCATTGAAAATAGACTATTGACTGATGTCCATTACAAATCCAATGACTCCCTCAACTATCTCGACTACACTTCTTCCCACCCTGCTTCCTGCAAAGACACTATCCCCTACTCCAAATTCCTCCGTCTACGCTGCACCTGTGCCCAAGATGAGGTGTTCCATTCTAGGACATTAGGGAATGGGGGTTCCCCTCTCCTATTATAGATGAGGCCCGCAATCAAGTCTCCTCGGCACCCCGCAGCTCTGCCCTTGCTCCCCTTTGTCGTAACAGAGACGGAGTCGCCTTGGTCTTTACCTTCCACCCCATCAGTAGTCGCATACAACACATAATCCTCTGAAATTTCTGCCACCTCCAACGGGATCCCACTATTTAGTTATACCAAGCCAATTAACCTACAAACCTGCATGTCTTTGGACTGTGGGAGGAAACTGAAGATCTCAGAGAAAACCCATGCAGGTCACAGGGAGAACGTATAAATTCCATACAGACAGCACCCGTAGTCAGGATCGAATCCAGGTCTCCGGCACTGCAAACGCTGTAAGGCAGCAACTCTATCGTTGTGCCACCTTGTTTCGTCCACAGAGCGCAGAGGATCATTGGGACAGAGCTACCAGCCTTGGAGGGCATCTACCACACACGGTGCCTCAGGAAGGCCGTCAGCATCCATAAGGACTCATCACACCCTTGTAACGAACTGTTTGAACTACTTCCCTCCGGCAGACGTCACAAGGCCTTCTACGCCCGAACCTCCAGGCTCAGAAACAGCTTTATTCCAAGAGCTATAGTGGCTCAGAACTGGCCCTGCTGAGTGCCCCCCATTCCCCCCCCCCCCCCGGACAGTCTCCCTCGGATGGTCACATCACTCAGCTTGCTTATTTATTTATTTTACTTTTATTGTACATCGGTGGAACTGCATATTAAATCACGTTGCACTGACGTGCAATGACAATAAAATATATTATTATTATTATTATTATTATTATTATTATTATTATTATTATTATTATTATTATTATTATTATTATTATTATTATTATTATTATTTCTGGACACTTTAATTCTCCTTCCCATTCTTACCCAAACCTTTCTGTCCACGGTCTCCTCCATTGTCAGAGTGAGGGCTAAACGCAAATTGGATAAACAGCATCTCATATTTTGCTTGACCAGCTCACAGCCCAGAGGTATGTACGTTGATTTCTCTAACTTCAGGTAACCCGAGCTTTCCTCTCTCTCTATCCCTTCTCCAACCATGTTGCATGAGCTTACAGTTCTGGTCACCACATTATAAGAAAGGTATGGATGGGCTGGAGAAAGTGCAGAGATGGTGCCTTGTGTTCAGTTCTGCTCACCCTGCTATAGGAAGGATGTCATTAAACTGGAAAGATTGCAGAGAAGATTTATAAGCATGGTGCTAAGAATCAAGGGGCTGAGCTATAGGGGGAGTTTGGGCAGGCTAGGACTGTATTCCTTCGAGTGCAGGAGGCTGAGGGATGACCTTACTGAGGAGATTCCAAAGGCATTTTGTACATAGAGGGTAAGAATGTAGTGAGGGAATATGGCCTCTCTGAAACTAGTGATCATCTCTGTGTGGAGCTGCAGGAGATGGGCAAGGTCCTCACTGAGTATTTCTCCATTGTTTTTAGTGTTTTCAGAGGAAAGGAGTGTTGAACTAGCGGGCGAGTCCGGTTCAAGCCCAGTGGAGCAACAACAGCAGCAGCAGCAGCGGCAGCAGCGGGGAGTTTAAAGAGGAGCCATTGGGAATACAGTAAGGATGCAGGATGACGTGGGTGTGCTGTAGCTGCGTGATGTGGGAGCTGGTGGACCCCAGTGTGGTTACTCATGACCACATCTGCAGCTAGTCAAGTCAATAGTGTTTTATTGTCCTGATAACAAACAATGAAATCCTTACTTACAGCAGCACAACAGATATGTCAATGTATATACATGTGTATATATATGTGAAGCTATATACATGGATATATATGGAACTATTCATTATGATGTTTATATATATATATATGTCTAAAAGGCTCTTAAACACCACTATCACCACCACTAATTCCACCACCAATCCTGGGAACACCTCATTTAAACTTTCATCCTCTCACCTTAAAGCTATGCCCCCAAGTCTTTGATATTGCCACCCTGGGAAAAAGATTCTGAACGCCTACTCTATCAATGCCAATTTTATATTCTTCTATCAGTTCTCCCCTCAACCTCCAGAACTCCAAAGAAAACAATCCCAACAGTCCAACCTATCCTTGTCATTAATATCACCTAGTTCAGGCTGACTTTGAACAATTAGACTCCTCCACCCTGGTAAAATTAATGCGATCACAAATCTTATCTATGCCCCTCATGATTTAATAAACATCTGTATGGTCACCCCTTAGCCTCCTTCACTCCAAGAAAAAACAACCCTGACCTATCCAGTCTCTCCTTATATCTCGGACCTTCCTGTCCCAGCAACATCCTTCTTTAGCTTAGTCACATCCGTCCTGTAGCATCTGCGCACCATGCGGTCTCACCAATGCTCTATACAGATGTAACATGATGTCCCCACACTTGTACAAGAGTGGTCTCCAGCACTTTGTCCACCCGAGTCATCATATTCAGGGAAGTATGTTTTTGTACCCCAAGGTCTCTCTATTCTACAACACACTGTAAATTACAGGGCCTTGGAGAGTAAGTCTTTCTTTCTTATAAAATCTTTTTATACAGAAACAAAAAAACCAACACAAACCCCCCAATAATGATAAACATAACAGTGATATTGATACATAGGGTTCAGGATTACATTAATAACAAGTATAAGTGTCAAAATACACATTGGGTATAGACCTCCCGGTCTCTATGTAAATATAGTTAAGTGTTTAAAAGAGAACTTCTATATATAAAAACAAAAAGTGAAAAAGAGAAAAAAAACAAAAAAACAAAACCCCCTAAACTAAAAAAAAGCAAAACAGAATCTGGGCTACAAAGAATTTCAACAATTTAATGCCCTGTTTGTCGTCAAGTCCGTTTCACCGTATAAAGGTAAAATAATTATTATAACGGTTGGAGACGGGACAATTTATATTGTGTGAAAATGTTGAATAAAGCTTCCCCAAGTCTAAATTTAAAAATGATATCATTTCAGAATACCAATGAAGTGTGGTAGGAGGATTAGAGTCTTTCCATTTAAATAAATAGATCTTCTGGCATTTAATGTAGTAAAAGCAATCAGCCGATGGGCAGAATGGGACATATAAGTAGAATAGTAAGATTAAACGAGAACTTACCAGTTTGAAGTTTGATCTTTATTTTATGAGGAGGAACGTTGAGGGAATACGTGAAAGAAGCCCGCTACGACGCATGCGTGTCATCCTTCAAAGCAGCGGTGTGAGGTCACAGATACACTATAATGACCTAAAATAGTAAGATTATTAAAGAGATACCAGTTTAAGATATGACCATTCGAGGGTGGGAGCGGAGGGCACGTATTCCCTCAACGTTCCTCCTCATAAAATAAAGATCAAACTTCAAACTGGTAAGTTCTCGTTTAATCTTACTATTTTACTTCGGAGTCACGTGAGTGACTACGTGAAAGATTTCAAAGCTCTGTGACCTCATGCCGTGGAAACGAGTCCATGCTTCACAACTGCCTTGGTAGTTAGGGAGAAATTGTTAATTATATTCAAAACATTCATACCAATTATTTAATGGAAATGATAAATAATATCGAATTAATTCAAATCATAACCCTGTATTCTTCAGGGATAAATTATCATACAGAACTTAAAATGTTTCCCGAAAACGTTCCCATACTGCTAACTGGTTTGTTATAACATTTCTGAAACGTTTTCTCCGACAACCATCCTGCAATCCTGAGGATTTGGTCCATGGATACATCAAGGCGTTTTGCTGCGGATGTAGCTGCAGCCCTGGTGGAGTGATAATTAAATATGTTATTGTCCACTCCCGCCTATCTTAACCCATATTTCAGCCACCGCGAAATGATCTGAGTTACACTCTATGGTACAGTTTCTTATAGCTGATTAAACGTCAATTCCTTTCCTCTGATAGCCTTTGTACTTTCACTGTATAACAAAACGTGCTTCACTATACAGAGGCGTTTGTCCTCCGGGTAGGCCATCAATTCTATGACCTGCCCCGCTGATCCTGGCCTATTTTGTTTAATAATACGGTCCTGGATCACAAACCCCAAACTTCCTGCCGCCATAGTGAAGCCATCCAGTCTTACTTTTTGCAATAACTGGAGCTTATGCGCTGTGACTAGCGCCATCAGCATACCATTTCTAGTTAGTTTATCCAGATTTAATGCTGTAGCCGGCGACCAATTCCTTAGCAAGGTCAAGACCACACTTACATCCCAGATATAGTTGTATCTTATTTTTGGTGGCTTGGTGTTAACATTGCCTCTTAAAATTTTAACTACCAGAGGATGTGATCCCACAGACTGTCTTACTGTTCCTTGCCACCAATAAGTTGACAATGCACTTCTGGCACTATTCACAGTGCTGTAACTCAGTCCTCCATAGTGCAGGCTGGTGAGAAACTCTAGCACCGCCGGAACATCCTTATTTCTGTGGCCCAGAAGATTATTATGGCAGTAATTAGTCCATTTTTAATATGACCTAAATACTGTTTTTGTGTAGACCTTCTTTGTGCTGCTGTGATCATGTCCACAGTTCTTTTTGATAGCCCCATGTCCCGTAGCGGTGTTTTAGAGTCTACAACCTACTAAATCAATATTTTCTATGACATGGATAGCTATCCTCAGTTACTGGATGCACCAGCAACTTAGGACTATGTCTTACCGTTATACATGGTTCCAGCACCATGTCCTGTACCCCGGAAAAACCATAGTTGGGTAAGCCAATCAGGTACTAAGACATCCCCGATGCCGATTCCTGTTGAATTTCCCTTAGTACCCAAATTTATAAAGTAGAAAAAGGAGGAAATACATAAATAAAATCCTCCCCTAGTGCAGTGAAACAGCATCTGTAGCTTCTGCCTCAGGATCTGGTACCAATGATACATACCTCGGTAACTGGTGATTTAACCCTGGATGCAATTCTAATATCCGGCCTTACATACTTTACTGATTTCAGCAAATACCGTTCTATCCAACATCCATTCAGTACTTTCAATAAATTTTCGTGACCTGGTGTCTGCCACTGAATTAGTATCCCTGGTAGATACGTAGCCGATAACCAAAGATTCCTTTGGACACACCATTGCCAAATTGAATTTGCCAATTCATCACAAGATGTTGATATCTTTCCACCCATATGACTTATATATGCCACCACCGAGGTATTATCTATCTACCATCTAACATGCTGCAGTTTCATTCCCGAGCAATAAGATTTTAGCCCATGAAATGCACTTAACATTTCTAACCCTTAGTGTTATGTAGGTTAGCTTCTTATATATTCCATCTCCCCCATAGCTCGAGATGGTATCAGTTGTACCGTAACCAATTGCACTGGCATCTGTTTGTAATAGCACAGACGGGTAGTGAATAACTATTGGGTTTGGAGCAATACTTAACATTGTGTTCCCAACATTGTAATTCTTTTTTAGCTTCTATCCTTTGCTCCATTGGCCAAAATAATTGGCCTCTATAATTATGAGACCATTGAACTCTGTGGCTTTCCATATTAGTAAAGTCATTAACATATTAAATGTGTTAATGGTGTCAATTTTGACTTAAGTGGATGGACAATGAATCCCAGCTGTTCAAACAATTGTTTAGTGGCAACCACTGCCTAACATGCCGATTCATAAGTTATTCCCACAATAAGGATATCATCCAACTATGCCATTACTCTATGATTTTGGTGTTGCAGCAGTCCCAACGCTGGTTTAAAATTTTTCCCCCTGTTGGATATTGAATAGCAAGGATCTTAAAGATTAATACTTGCCATACAGTAGCCTGCTGAAAACTTACTCTTTAGCACTGCTAAAAGTATCCATTTTTAACATGAATATATTGCACAACATTGTGAAGCATTGATAATGCATAATAATACGGCAACCCCCATCTTTCTTATTTCTAATAAAGATGTTTGAGACAAATCCTGTTGTTCAGGTTTGGTTTATTCCATTACCAGCATGTATATCTGTCCGGTTTATGTTGTACTGGAGGGTTTGTTTGTGTAGAAACTCTATCAGATATCCCTTAAAACTGCTAAGGATATATCTGCCCATAGATATATTACACCAAGCTTCAACATGAAGTTGCAATGTCCCTCCAACTTCCGTGCTCCCTATTAATGCTGGAGCCCCAAATTCACCTACCTCCATGGTTATCGGTGGTAACCAAGTTAATTTCTTGGTTTCATACGCGGTTGTGGAGGGCCTAAAGGTTAATGTTAGGGTAGATGCTGACGTAGAGGCTTTTGCATCTTCCACAGTGGTCGTCCCGGGCCAAAAACCCCTAAACAGGACGCTGCTGCTGGGTACCTCGCCCAATTGTTTGTAGTATAATTACAAACACTACCTCTCTTAGGATGCACATAAGGTAAATGTCTTCCCCAGATATCCTTTGGATGCTCTAATCAGCCCCAAAGTCGAGCCTCCTCGTCCAATTCTTTTACCTGTTTAGACAGGTCTCCCCCCAAATAACGGGGTCTATAGCCCTTTGCTTACATAGTATAGCGAACTTAGGGTCTAGAGCTGGCTGAATGGCCCTTCAAACTGCACATTGCAAAAAATAGTGCTAATGGCATCCTTGTGGTCACTAATTTAGTCCACCTTTTCTAACATGCGGGCCAAAGCTGTTATGCCCGCCATGAGACCTTTCAGAGTATTACGGATTTTAATATCCCGACTCCTAACGGCCTTCCCAACATGTCTGCAAGTGCACCTGTAACAATGGCTACATTAAGAGCACCACAATACCCCGGGGTATAAAAGCCTTGCCAACACTTCAGCAAAAATATTAGCTTGAAGTTGATGGGTGGACTCACAGCCCTTCAATACTCACAGCCATTCTACTCGAGATTATTCTCAGTGTGTTTCTGCTGGCAGTACTGGCTCATCATGTTCAGCAGGTTGTTTTATCCCCCCCTTCAATAGGGGAAAGTGGCTCCATCACCTGCTCAGATTTTACCCCGTCAGACCTTCCATACCCTCCTCAGAGGCGTCTGACATTTCATGCAGCCCTTATGGGAAAACTGCTGTGGGACTTATATTTATTTGCCCACTGTGGCTATCCTCCAATCCCAGAGCCTGCCACTGTGGAGAAATTTCCTCCAGCCACCGCTCCAGCCGACTTACATGCTCTCGGGCACTAGTCGTCGCGGGTGCTTTAATATATGGGACCGCTCCTGCCGACCTTGGTGCTCTCTGGCACTAGTCGCACGCGGTATTTCCCGCAGCCGGTCCCCATGCCTACGGGCACTGGTCGCTCCCCATGGTCCTGGTACTCACGGGCACCTCTACCCATTTAGGGTGAAGTTTGGCACTCGCTCCCTTATGGGAGATGCTGGTGCCGACATTCATTGCTGCCTGCTGCTGGTCATTAAGCAGCAGCAAACTCTGTGTGGCAGCACTTCAGCTCTATACTGACATCAGTAGCTGGCTGCCTGCTGTTCAGAACACAGCAGTAACGACCTGTGGCTCTGCCCTGACGTCCTTAGCTGGCTGCCTGCTGCTCTTCAGAATACAGCAGCAACGTCTGGGCTTCGTAGCGTCGTAGCGGGCTTCTTTCACGTAGTCACTCACGTGACTCCGAAGTAAAATCTAACATTGGGAGCCCAAAACTTGCAGTAATAGGATGAGGTTGTAAATGAATACCTAAAACTACAGAAATAGTGTAAAAAATGTCTTTCCAATATTTTTCCAAAGTTGTGCAAGACCAAAACATGTGAGTCAGTGAGGCCACTTCAGAGTTACATCTGTCACAGATAGGATTTATATGACCATAAAAACCAGCTAACATCTTTTGACATATGAGCTCTGTGAACCACCTTGAATTGTATCAGAGCGTATATCTTGCACACATTAAAGAGGTATTAACTAATTGAAGAATCCTCTCCCATTTCTCTATAGGTAGAGAAATTTGAAGTTCTCTTTCCCAGTCATTCTTAATTTTATCCAATTTATCTATTTGTAATTTCAAAATCAACTCATAAATAGTTGTTATTAAACCTTTCTGATAAGGGTTCAAATGTAAAATTCTTTCCAAGATTTCGGTTTGATGTGGTAACGGAAAAGAGGGTAGAGTAGCCTTCAAATACTGTCTAATTTGTAAATATCTAAAGAAATGTGAGTTAGGTAGATTATATTTATTGGAGAGTTGTTCAAAAGACATAAAACAACTATCCAAAAACAAGTCACGAAAAACTGCTAATCCCTTCCTCTTCCATAACAGAAAGGCTTGATCAGTACTAGAAGGTTGGAAGAAACATTAGATATGATAGGACTCGATAAGATAGATTGATAAAAATACATCGATAGATTCAGATTCAATTTTAATTCAGATTCAATTTTAATTGTCATTGTCAGTGTACAGTACAGAGACAACGACATGCATTTAGCATCTCCCTGGAAGAGCGACATAGCAAATGATTTGAATAAATAATAATAAGTGTCCGGGGGGGGTGGTGATTGGCAGTCACCGAGGTACGTTGTTGAGTAGAGTGACAGCCGCCGGGAAGAAGCTGTTCCTCGACCTGCTGGTTTGGCAACGGAGAGACCTGTAGTGCCTCCCGGATGGTAGGAGGTTAAACAGTCCATGGTTGGGGTGAGAGCAGTCCTTGGCGATGCTGAACGCCCTCCGCAGACAACGCTTGCTTTGGACAGACTCAATGGAGGGGAGCGAGGAACCGGTGATGCATTGGGCAATTTTCACCACCCTCTGCAATGCCTTCTGGTCGGAGACAGAGCAGTTGCCATACCATACTGTGATGCAGTTGGTAAGGGTGCTCTCGATGGTGCAGCGGTAGTAGTTCACCAGGATCTGAGGAGACAGATGGACCTTCTTCAGTCTCCTCAGGAAGAAGAGACGCTGGTGAGCCTTCTTGATCAGAGTTGGGGTATTGTGGGTCCAAGAGAGGTCATCGGAGATGTTGACTCCCAGGAACCTGAAGCTAGAAACACGTTCCACCTTCGTCCCGTTAATGTGGATGGGGGTGTGCGTGCCGCCTCTGGACTTCCTGAAGTCTACAATGAGCTCCTTGGTCTTCTTGGAGTTAAGGGCCAGGTTGTTGTCAGCGTACCATGCTGCTAAGTGCTGGACCTCCTCCCTGTAGGCCAACTCATCGTTGTTGCTGATGAGGCCAATCACCGTTGTATCATCTGCATACTTGATGATGGTGTTAGTAACATGTACAGGTGTGCAGCCATAGGTGAAGAGGGAGTAGAGGAGGGGGCTCAGCACACAGCCCTGTGGAATGCTGGTGTTCAGGGTGAGGGTTGAAGAGGTGTGCTTGTCTAACCTAACAGACTGAGGTCTGTTGGTTAGAAAGTCCAGTATCCAGTTGCAGAGGGAGGGGTCGATGCCCAGGTTACCGAGTTTGGTGATCAGTTTTGATGGTATAATGGTGTTGAATGCTGAGCTGTAATCGATGAACAGCATTCTTACGTAAGTGTCTCTGTTGTCGAGGTGGGAGAGGGCGGAGTGAAGTGCCGTTGAGATGGCATCCTCCGTACTCCTGTTCTTGCAGTAGGCAAACTGATAGGGATCCAGTGTGGGGGGTAGGCAGCTTTTGAGGTGTGCCAGGACCAGCCTCTCGAAGCACTTGGTGATGATGGGGGTAAGTGCAACTGGGCGGAAGTCGTTGAGGCTTGCCGCAGTGGAGTGTTTTGGCACTGGCACGATGGAGGTGGTTTTAAAGCAAGTGGGGACAACTGCTTGGGCAAGTGACAGGTTGAAGATGTCAGTCCAGACGTCTGTCAGCTGCGCAGCACAGGCCCTGAGCACGCGCCCGGGGATGCCGTCAGGGCCAGCAGCCTTACGTGCATTAGTCCTACACAGTGCCACGTATACGTCGTAGGGGGTGAGTGTGAGGGGTTGGTGATCGGCAGGTAGCACAGCCTTGATTGCTGTCTCTAGATTGTCCCTGTCGAAGCGGCCATAGAAGTGATTAAGCTCCTCAAGGAAGGAGGCGTCGCTGGATGTGGGGGTGGTGTTGGAGGGTCTGTAGTCCGTGATGGCCTGGATGCCTTGCCACATGCGTCGGGGGTCAGAGTTGTTATTGAAGTGCTCCTCAATCCTGAGCTTATGGCAGTGCTTGGCCTTCCTGATGCTCCTCTTCAGGTTAGCCCTGGATGAACTGTAGGCTCAAGCATCGCCTGACCTGAAAGCGGTGTCCCGTGCTTTCAGCACTAGCCTGACCTCGCTGTTCATCCATGGCTTCTGATTCGGGTATATGGTCACCTGTTTGAGGGAGGTGACACTATTGATGGTGGAGTTTATAAAGTCCAGAACAGAGGATGTGTAGGAATCAATGTCCGTGTGGGAGTCAAGGGTGGCCTGGGCTGCAAACGCCTTCCAGTCAGTGTTTCCAAAACACTGCTGAAGTGTGAAGTCCGCTTCCTCTGACCAGACTTTAACTGTCCTCACAGTTGGTTTAACCCGTCTGATGAGTGGGGAGTACTTAGGGAGCAGGAACAATGAGACGTGATCAGACTGACCAAGGTGGGGGAGGGGGATGGTTTTGTAAGCTTCAGCCATGTTGGTGTAGACTTTGTCCAGTGTCTTGTCTACTCTAGTGGGGAAGGAGACATGTTGGTGGAATTTGGGGAGTGCAGTCTTAAGGTTGGAGTGATTGAAGTCACCCGCAACAATGAAGGCTGCCTTGGGGTTGTGCGTCTGTTGTTTGCTAATGGCAGTATGCAGCTCTTTCATTGCAAGCTTGGCATTAGCATCAGGAGGGATATAGGCTGCAGTCACAACAGTGGAGGTGAACTCTCTGGGCAGATAGAACGGTCTGCATCTAACCAAGAGGAACTCAAAGTTAGCTGAGCAGTGACTCTCGATGATGGTGGAGTCCGTGCACCATGCTTTATTTACATAAATGCACAGGCCCCCACCTCTGGTCTTACCGGAGTCTGATGTCCTGTCCGCTCGGAGTAAATGACGCCCCGATAGCTGGATGGCGCTGTCAGGAACGTCAGTGTTGAGCCAAGTTTCCGTGATGATCAGGGTGTTGCAGTCCTTGATCCGGTTGTGGGAGGTGATCCTTAGCCGGAGTTCATCCATTTTGTTTGCCAGTGAGCGCACGTTGGCGAGGAAAAGGCTAGGAATCGCTGCCCTGTGTGGGGCTAGCTCTAACCTGGCCTTTAACCCACCTCTGCATCCCCGGCGGTGTTTTCGTACGCGTCGCCGTCTGTTGGTGCTTCTGGTGGGCCGAGCTGGCTTGGTGCGCGCCTGTGTTCTGCCGCTCCGCAGGCGGTCTTCAGCCCTGCGGCTCTGCTGATGGTCTCCAGCCCCGGGGCTCACCTGGCGTTCTCCAGCTCCGCGGGGCGGGTGAGCTCCACGGGTCGGGTGGTGTTCTCCAGATACTCCTGAACTCATCATCAGTGATGTAACCAGGGGTCATTGGGTGTTTTGGGTCTTTCAACATCAGACACCCTCACCCAGGCGACCCAGCCGTGGTTGATCAGACCACGCCTTGTGTTCAGGTGGCATTCGCTCCTCCCCATGGACCTCCTCTCCTGATCCAGAGCCATCTCGAGGCCTTCTCCGCTGCCTCAGTGGTGTTCTTGATGGCCTTTCTCCTCGCCACTCCGTTTATGCCCAGTGCACTCAAGGCTTTGTAGAACGATTGCCCTGCAAAACCTCTGCAGCCAACCTCGATGGGCATACACCTTGCCTTCCAGCCCTGTTTGCAGCAATCAATGACCAGCTCTTCATACTTGGCCATCTTCCTCTCGTGGGCCTCCTCCAGACGGTCCTCCCGCGGCATAGTCAGTTCCAACAAGATGATGTTTTTGGTCGCCTCTGAGACCAGGCGGATATCTGGCCTCAGGGTGGTCGTGGCAATGTGCCGTGGGAACTTCAGCTGTTGCACCAGGTCTACGGAAAGCTGCCAGTCCTGCACAGTTGCCAGGATTCCTGACTGATTCCTGGCTGCTGTGGTTCTTGGCAGCTGCACTCCGGCCTTCATGAAGGTGATCATCTGGGTGGTGGGACGTTCTTGTCTACAGCTGCTGATTCCCATGCTGATGGCTTCTGCAATGGGTTTAAGAACCTGGTCGTGATGCCATGTGTACCGGCCCTGCCCAAGAGCCTTTGGGCAACAGCTCAGGATGTGTTCCAACATCCCCTTGCCTGAGCATTGCGGGCAATCTGGAGATTCTGCTTTGCCCCAGATGAAGAGGTTCGATGGGCTGGGCAGGACATCATACACTGCCTGGACCAGGAACTTGATGCGCTGTGGTTCAGCCTGCCAGAGCTCAGTCCATGTGACTTTTCGGTCCATGGCCTGCTCCCACCTTGTCCAGGCTCCCTGCTGCCTCAATCCAACTGCTCTGGTAGACCTCTCCTCCTCCACCACTGCCCTCACTTCCTCCTGGACCAGCCTGCACCTCTCCTTCCCCTTGGCCTTGTCAAACTGGGGGGATGGGAAGATTCCCAGGCCTGCTCTTCCCCGAGTCACTGCTCCCACCAGGACGCTGTGGCGTATCCGGGACTCTGCTTGCAGCACGGCTTCGCCGGCTCGCCACTTCCTCCCAGTTTTCACCTCCACTCCTGCCTGAGCCACTTTGGGTTCACTGGAGGCCCTGTACAGCATCACCTCTCTGGCCCGAGTCACCTTGAACTCCTCCTCCAGGAACTTCAGGGGCAGCTGGAGCTTGGTGTTATTTCCGTAAAGGGCGATGCTGCTAAGGCTCCTGGGCAGTCCCAGCCACCTCCTGAGAAAGCTGCTGACTTTCCTCTCCAATCTCTCTATGATGGATATTGGGACTTCGTAGACAAGCAGTGCCCAGAGTATCCTTGGCAGGATACCATGCTGGTAAATCCATGCCTTGAACTTGCCGGGAAGCCCCGACAGGTCCACTGCTCTCAACCAACTCTCCAGCTCCTGACAGGTTGCCTGGACAGATGCTGTATCCTTCAGGCTGCTGTTAAACACCTTGCCAAGACTCTTCACTGGCCTTTCGGAGACAGTTGGGATTGGTGTCCCTTCGATGCTGAAGCGGAACCTGTCCATGACTTTGCCCTTCTTCAGCACCAGTCACCTTGATTTTCCTGGCTTAAACCTCATCCTTGCCCATCCAATCAGTTTCTCCAACCCCTGCAGGATCCACCTGCCTCCTGGCACTGACTCACTGGTGACAGTCAGGTCGTCCATGAAGGCTCTGATTGGTGGTTGGCGCATTCCTGACTTGGTCCAAGGGCCCGGGCACTCTGGCTCAGCAGACTTGACGATCATGTTCATCGCCAAGGCAACAATATCACAGAGATGGTACAGCCTGTGATGATCCCAACCTCCAGTCTGTGCCATTCTGATGTTACTGACCCTGATGAGACTCTCATGCTGAACTGGTTGTAATAGTCCAGGATGAGATCTGCCACTTGGCCCGGCACATGATGCTTGGCCATGACTGTCTGGATCAGCTTGTACGGGATGGAGCCGTAGGCGTTGGCCAGGTCAAGCCAGAGCACTGTCAGGTCTCCCTTGTTCTCCCTGGCTTCTCTGATGAGCTGGGTCACCACTCCCGTGTGCTCTAGACACCCCGGCACTCCAGATTAGCCTCCCTTTTGCACTGAGCTGTCGCTGTGGCCATTGCTGGAGAGGAAGTTGGTCAGCCACCTCGCCACTATGCTGAACAAGATCTTGCCTTCAACGCTTAGCAAGGAGATGATTCTGAACCGATCGATCTTCTTGGAATCTTCCTCCTTTGGGATCCAGACTCCTTCAGCGAATCGCCACTGCTGCCCCACTTTTCCTCTCCTCCAGATGACTTTCAAGATCTTCCACAGCCGTTTCAGTAACAAGGGGTAGTTCTTGTAGACCATTCGGGCCAGGGGCTGAGCCAGCTCTTACTCTCTTCACAACGTCCTGGACCTCTTTCAGGAGTGGCTCTCTACTATCAAACTCCTTGATGGATGGAGGTGGTTTTATCAGGATGTTGCTCTGGCCCAGCACCTGCTGCCTGACTGTAGGTCGTCTGGATGTGCCTGTTGATCTCCTCCTTAGAGCAAGCCAAACTCCCACTGCGCTTCTGCCCGAGTAGTTGTTTGGTGAAGCCGAAGGGGTTGGCTATGAAGGATGCTCGCTTCCTGGCTCTTTCCTTCCGGCGTCATCGGTACCACTCAGCTCTACGGAGGGTCATCAACTTCTTCCTCAGGATGGTTCGCAGCTCAGCCAAGGGGGACGTTGCTCTTCCCTGGCCTCTTTATTATGCTTCTTGAGGGACTTCAGCTCCTGCCGGATCTTGTGGATCTTTGTTGATCGTTGGTTCATGATGAAAGGTGTTCTGGCCGGCTTCTTCTCCACTGCTCCAAACCTTTCCACAACTAGGCTGATGATGATTGTCGTCATCGACCGCAGCCTTCTGTCCACGTCTCCCTTCGCAGTTGCTTCTAGCACCTTGTCGACGTCCTCGTCGAACTGATGCCAGACTGCCATCTTGCAAGCCTGAGGCCATTTGACTCGAACCTTCTCCGGAGAACTGTTCCGAGGGACTAGTTGCGCCACCTGGAGGCTTCGGGCTCTATGGGGTGATTCCGGGCCCGGTTCCTCCTGCGTCTCAGCAGGTAAAATACCTGTGCGTTGTGATACTCCCTGTCCCTCCAATCACATCACCCGGCTCTGGTGAATTATTCAATCCATAATAACACGAAATTGAAACCAGATTCGGAATGTTTGTCTGATTATTGGGTTAATCGTATATTCAATTAAATTAAATTTAATTGTCATTTGGACCCCTTGAGGTCCAAACGAAATGACGTTTCTGCAGCCATACGTTACGAACAAATAGACCCAAGACACAACATAATTTACATAAACATCCATCACATCGCTGTGATGGAAGGCCAAAAAAACGTATCTTTCCACTGCACTCCCCCCCCCCCCCCCCCCCGATGTCAAGGTCAAAGTCAAAGCCCCCGGCTGGCGATGGTGATTGTCCCGCGACCATTAAAGCCACGCCGGGTGATGCAAGGTCGCACACCGGGTTCTTGATGTTAGAGCCCCCAGTGTGCGCTCGCAGAGTCCCGCGGCCATTCGAAGCCGCACGGGGCGGTGCTGTAAGGCCCCGCTCCAGGAGCTCTTCGACCTCGCAACTCGGGCGGGAGAAGTCGCCATTGCGGGAGCCCTGAAAAGCGGTCTCCCTCCAGTCACCCGCGGGCTCCTGGTGCCGCCGTCCGCCAGACCTGCAGTAGCAGCCTCCGAATCTCCGGAAGTCGGGCCGCAGCAGCGCTCCACCACCGCTCCACCCGCTCTGGACTCGGCCAGCTCCGCGACGGTGAGGTGAGTCATCGGCATCAGAGCCCCCGGTCTTCTCCTGTTGGAGGCCGCTCCTCGTTGCAGCCCCAACGACAACGGAGACCCGAAAAAGAAAAGGTCGGTTCCCCCGTGCAGGGAGAGATTAAAAGTTACCCCCTCCCTCCCACCCCAACCCCACCCCCCCACACACACACCCCAACAAAAAATAACAAAAACTGCATAAAAACATAGACAAAAAATAATAAAAACGCAGACGGGCTGCAGAGGCTGCTGCTGACGAGAGTCGCGCCACCTACCGTCTTTATCTCGTAATTGTAAAGGGTAACAAGGCCCCTAGAATAGAAGCCAATGATAGCCCTTGCATAGAATCACGTTCAAGATTTATCCATCCTGGTCATTGGGTACCTTCTAAATCGTTTGTCCAGGAGAGTTTGTCTTGCCCTGGTTTAACTTCACTAAAGGCAATACTCCCACTTGTCGGTGTAAACTTTCAGCTTCCATTCCCTTGTCCACTTTCCCAGTTGATCTAGATCTTGTTGTAACCTTCAATAAACATCTTCACTGTCAATCACAACAACAATTTTCGTATCATCCACAAGCTCAAGCCATCTATGTTCTCATCCAAATTGTCAATGTATAAGACAAGCAGGGGACCCAGCACCAGTCCCTGTAGCACACCACTGGTCACTGGATTCCAATCTGAAACACAACCCTCCACTCCAACCCTCTGACTCTGACCACCAAACCAATGTTATATCCACCTGGCCAGCCTAACCTGGATCCCATGTGATCTCATCTTACTGATCTATCTACCATACGGAACCAAGACAAAGGCCTTGTTAAAGTCCATGAAAACAACGTCTGCTTCCCTGACTATGTTATCGTCTTGGTCGCCTCTTCTTTTAGCCTTTAGATTTACAGATACAGTGTGGAAACTGGCCCTTTGGCCCACTGTGTCCGCGCCGACCAGCGATGGCCCTGTACTCTCGCACTACCTGACACACGAGGTTCAATTTACAATTTTACCGAAGCCAATTAACCTACAAACCTGTACGTCTTTGGAGTGTGTGAAGAAACAAGAGTACCCGGAGAAAACCCATGTGGTCACAGGGAGATGGCACACACTCCGTACAGACAGTTATGGTACAGTCAGGATCGATCGCGGGTCTCTGGCGCTGTAAGGCAGCAGCTCTACTGCTACTTCACTGTGCCATCCCAGCACTTCAAGAAGCTTATTACAATTGTGAGACATGATTTACCATGTTGACTATCCTTCATCAGTCCATCCCTTTACGCCAATTCTAAACCGTAGTTATGGGGGCGTGTATGGACCCCAGTTATGCCTGCATCTTTGTAGGCTACGTTGAACAATCCCTGTACAGGCGTAAACTGGCCCTATCCCCAAACTCTAGCTCTCTTACATTGATGACTGCATCAGTGCTACCTCCTGCACCCGTGCAGAACTCATGGACTTCATCAACTTCACCACCAATTTTCATCCTGCACGCAAATTTACTTGGACCATCTACGACACCAACCTCCCTTTCTTGATCTCACAGTCTCCATCATAGAAAATAGACTATTGACTGATGTCCATTACAAACCCAATGAATCCCTCAACTATCTCGACTACACTTCTTCCCACCCTGCTTCCTGCAAAGACACTATCCCCTACTCCAAATTCCTCCGTCTACGCCGCACTTGTGCCCAAGATGAGGTGTTCCATTCTAGGACATCTGGGATGTCCTCATTCATTAGGGAATGGGGGTTCCCCTCTCCTATCATAGATGAGGCCCTCACTCAAGTCCTCTCAGTACCCCGCAGCTCTGCCCTTGCACCCCTTCATCACAACAGAGATGGAGTCCCCTTGGTCTTTACCTTCCACCCCATCAGTTGTTGCATACAACACATAATCATCCAAACTTTCTGCCACCTCCAACGGGATCCCACTATTTAGTTATACCAAGCCAATTACCCTACAAACCTGCACGTCCTTGGACTGTGGGGGGAAACCGAAGATCTCGGAGTTACACCCATGCAGGTGACGGGGAGAATGTATAAATTCCCTACAGACAGCACCCGTAGTCGGGATCGAATCCAGGTCTCCGGCCCTGCAAATGCTGTAATAGGCCTTTCTCACGGGTGACTTGACGCAAGATGTAACCAGAGTGAAGTGGTCGTGGTCTAGCATGATATCACACGATATAACGGGGGGTAGATAAAGAGTTCCCACGGTACTCGGCATTTCTGTTATTTGTGCGAGTGACTTGTCCGTCTCCCGAGCTTTCCCGTTAAATCTTGAATGAACATTATGAACTGTCAAGTGTAATAAAATCATCACGTGGCACAAATGATGTCACTTTTTTTTCACACACTATAAATATCCTCCCTTGGTTGAATTGGCTCATTTGGAGACATGCCTATACTAAGTAGTTTTGAGTACAGGATGGTGGTTTTTTTCATTGACGCGCTGTATGCAGCAGCTCACTATGTGCATCGAGGACGCTTGCGTGAAGGCAGAAGGGTGAGATGAATTAAAAAGAGGAATTAAGAGGTAGCGAACCACAGGAACACTACTGCATGTTAGCAGAAATGCATAGCAAATAAGCTGACTTTCTAGTGTTGTCCTCTAAAAAGTGCTTCCTATAAGATGTTGGTCCGCAAAACCTGCCATTTAGCAATTGCATTGTCCCTTTTAATGCCTGAGTTTGGGCTTGTTGTGGAGGTTAATGAATATAATGTGTTTAAAATAATCTAGTGTGCCTCATTTGTTGATTTTTGTGTTTGCGAGGCCCTTTTATAGACAAATGTTTGGTGTGATGCACCTTCTCTCAATATGTGCAAGTCGTCTTTTTATATTGTCAAATAGGAATAAAGACTTTGTCTCACATTTACCGTGCTGATTGGCTTATTTTATTTTCTAACGAGAGGTGAAACTTTCAAACGTTTAAATAGCTCAACAATTGATGGACCTGAACACTCAAAAATGAAAATAAATGAGAATGTGATTATATCACCTCCCTTCAACTATTTTGTGTTTCAGCATGAGAGGGATTATAACATTAGAGACATTCATCTTGTAGTTATGTGGTAATGAAGAATTGCAGACATCAAGCTGATAGTAAAAAATATATTTATTTAACAATGAGGTAAACAAGCATTGACAATCAAACTGCTGAGGTAAAAGCTTTATCACACTTCAGGCTATCATAAAATGTGGAGCCACCAACAGAAAAAAAGTAATGCCCAAGAGGAAAAGACACAGATATTAACACAGACATTTATAAAGGACTCTAGATGTCACACCAAATGTTGAGTGGCCAACAACTAAAATAAACTAAAACTCAAACGGTTACTTAAACACCACATAAATAATTCTCAACGTCCGAGGGTTAACTGGAGTCACTGAAGTCAGCGAAACAATCTGCCCCTTCTTGAAATGGTGTTTGTGCACGGCCCTCTCCATAAACAAAAGGCAAAGGTGGATTTCTAGCAGGCTGCTGCTCTGTAAACATCAGTGGTGATGGTGAGTGTCTCTAGAAGGAAATTAAGAAGTACATGTGAAAATTTTCTCACGGACCATAAAATTGCGGGACCTTTCATTAAAGTCCCTTTTATACATTTGAGATATTTTCTTGAATCTCATTAAGATAACTCATGAATAAGTCGTTGTCCATATGCGGATGCAAATCTTTATTTTTTAAATTAAATCCCACAAAACACAATTGTTTACCTGTTCAGCACGGAATGGTGTATGTGCTCCCATTGCACGCGGCAATCCATATGTCCTATCTGTATACTGTATACAATGAGGTGGGACGTCCTCGATGGACACGTGTTCCATTGGCGATATTGAGAACACCTTTTTTACTCACCTTCTGTCCCCTCTGTCCAGCTTCCGGGTTTACCGTTCGCAGGAGTTCCCACGGTAACCGCAAGAGTTATTACGGATATCGCACGGATATCGCACTGGCCACTACGTTCATATAATGTTGCAATGCTCAACCACAAGTGTACGTCACTCTTGGAGAAATTCAAGCTTGCTTGCTTGAATTTTCTCCCGAGTCACCAAGTTACACGATTACCTGCCGTTAGCGCCACGGTGGTCCACGAATGCCGTACTGTTATCGCACGAGGTTCCCACGATGTTAAACTCTGGTTACCTCTTGCGTCAAGTCGCCCTGTGAGAAAGGGGTTTTAGGCAGCAACTGTGCCACCTTGTTTCTGGACACTTTAATTCTCCTTCCCATTCCTACAAAATCCTTTCTGTTCTCGGTCTCCTCCATTGTCAGAGTGAGGCTAAACGCAAATTGGAGGAACAGCATCTCATATTTCGCTTGGACAGCTCACAGCCCAGTGGGATGTACACTGATTTCTCTCACTTCAGGTAACTCCGGCATTCCGTCTCTCTCTATCCTTTCTCCAACCATGTTGCATGAGCTTACAGTTCTGGTCACCACACTATAGGAAAGGTATGGATGGGCTGGAGAAAGTGTAGAGATGGTGCCTTGTGTTCAGTTCCGCTCACCCTGCTATAGGAATCATGTCATTAAACTGGAAAGACTGCAGAGAAGATTTATGAACATGGTGCTAAGAATCAAGGGGCTGAGTTATAGGGGGAGTTTGGCCAGGCTAGGACTGTATTCCTTCGAGTGCAGGAGGCTGAGGGATGATCTTACTGAGGAGATTCCAAAGGCATTTTATAATTACATAGAGGGTAACAATGTAGTGAGATAATATGGCCTATCTGAAACTAGTGATCATCTCTGTGTGGAGCTGCAGGAGACGGGCAAGGTCCTCACTGAGTATTTCTCCATTGGTTTTACTGTTTTCAGGTCTTCAGCGGTAGAGATTAGATTGGCTGGGCTCATTTCAACTGGAACGAGGAAGCCTGAGAGATGTCCTGATTGAGGTAGTTAACAAGACACAGATAGAGAGTCATAATATTTTTTCCATGGTGGGGATATCAAATCAAGGAGGCTCAAGCTTATGGTGAGAGGAAGGAGATTTATAAGGAATACAAGGAAAGATTTTTGTGTAGACAGAGTGTGGCTGATATCTGGAACTCACTGCCAGAGGTGGTGTTTGAGGAGGTACAATAACTCCATTTAATGGGCATTTAGACAGGCAACTAATGCGGTCAAATGGGATTTGCGTATTTGGGCAAAAAAATAACATCCTGCACTTGATGAGCTGAAGGGTCTGTTTCTGTGCTGCACAACTCTGTGGCTCTATCAAGTAAATCCATTTTTGAAAGCCTGGAAAAGTGAGTTATGTGGAGCTGAAACAGAAGTTCAAAGATTAGAGTTCCTGGGATGAAAGGCAAATTGGATCCAAAATTGGCTTGGGAATAGGAGACAGAAGGGATTGTGGAGAATAGCTCTTGTGATCACATGGAACAGGACAGCACAGGAACAATGTTTGTGCTGAACATGATGCCTAGTTAAACTGATCTCTTCTGCCTACACATGATCCATATCCTTCTATTCCCAACATGTCCATGTGCCAATCTAAAAGCAATTTAAACCAAAGATCATAAAGTGGACAAGATACTCCACTCCTGTGTAATCCAATGCACTGAGGTGTAGTACGTAACGGAGCATAACGGCCGCCATCTTGGAGTGCAAATCTCGACTTCCATTATGCCTCTCGCAGTGTAATCAGTGTTGTAGGGGAAGAGTATGTGTGTTATATAGCTCATCTATCCAGTCACACATTTTAGTTAATTTTATTTTTAAATGTTTTCCCCCTGTTTAATCTAAGTGTTTCTGTCCATTCCCCTCCCATCCTTCCTTCCAAGCCCCCTCCTTTGTGCATTCCTTTGTATTGCTTTAACACAAATTTAACATATACTAAACCAAGGGGTCCCATCCCCTCAATGCACGGGGGAGGAAGAGCCTGGGGGGGGGGGGGGGGGGGAGGGGGAGAGAGATTCCGGGGGGCACTCTGCTTGGTGCGGTGTGAGGTTGGATTTGCTGCCTGCACTCTGCTTGCTGTGAGGTTGGATTGCTACCTGCACACTGCTTGGAGTGCTGTGAGGTTGGACTTGCTGCCTGCACTCTGTTTGGAGTGCTATGAGATTGGATTTGTGGACTGCACTACGCTTCAAATGCTGTGAGATTGGATTTGAAGCCTGCACTCCGCTTCAAGTGCTGTGAGATTGGATTTGCAGGCCTGCACTGAATTATGACTTTTGAGATAAGTCCTCAGATTTTTTAATTAAAATTAATGCAAATTATATTAGACACTTTAAGCTGCTTATTTTAACTTGGTTTAAGTTAGCCGTTATCCCAGATGTTGGCAGGTGAAATAGTATGATTTTCTGCTCATTGTCATATTTAAACAAACTAGAAATAATTCCATTGACGTAAAAGAATGCACGGTCAAGTCTTTTATCGTATCACATCTTCTCTCAGACTTTTCAAACACATTGTTACTAGAACTGTAGGCAGATATGGACTATGAAAACTAGAAAATTGTCATGGGGTGTGCCAATGCAACGGAGAGAAAAATGTTCCTTTTAAGAATTATGTAAAATTGCTGAGGTTCATTTCTCTCTGTTTGTCAACAAAAGTAACAATTTAGCAATATTACAAATGTCATTAAAAAACATAATTGCGTTAGGGTGTCATAGAAACATAGAAAATAGGTTGAGGAGGAGGCCATTCGGACCTTCGAACCAGCACCACCATTCATTGTGATCATGGCTGATCATCCTCTATCAATAATCCGTGCCTGCCTTCTCCCCATATCTTCTGACTTCACTAGCCCCTAGAGCTCCAACTAACTCTCTCTCAAATCCATCCAATGACTTGGCCTCCACTGCCCTCTGTGGCAGGGAATTTCATAAATTCACAACTCTCTGGGTGAAAAAGTTATTTCTCACCTCAGTCTTAAATGACCTCTCCTTTATTCTAAGACTGTGGCTCCTGGTTCTGGACTCACCCAACATTGGGAACATTTTTCCTGCATCTCGCTTGTCCAGACCTTTTATAATTTTATATGTTTCTATAAGAGCCCCCCTCACCCTTCTAAACTCCAGTGAATACAAGCCTAGTCTTTTCAATCTATCCTCATATGACAGTCCCGCCATCCCAGGGATCAATCTGGTGAACCTACGCTGCACTGCTTCAATCACAAGGATGTCCTTCCTCATATACTTTATCATGAATTTTGTTCTAGATTGCAGAGTTCTGAGATGCAGATGATTCTGGGTGTCCTAATATGTGTCACAATAAACTATATACTAGTAACTAGGAATGTTAGTGTTAATTGAATACAAAGGTTATGTTTCATTTTATAGAACATTGGTGAGACCACATCTGTATTGTTCAATGTACTGGATTCCTTGTTTTAAAGATTGATGTAAATGCATTGGGAGCACCTGAGAAGGCTTAGTGGACTGATGTGTATTGTCAAATGAAGATAGGTTGGAAAGACCAGGTTTGTATCCATGAGTTAAGAAGGAGAAAGGACTTCATTGAAAAGTATAAGATCCTGAGGATTTCTGACCAAGTGAATGTGGAGAGGACAGATTTTAAAACTAAGGTTACTAGTTAAAAATAAGGTTCAGTGATTTATGATGGGAGATGAAGCAAATATTATTCTGAAATTTGTGAGTCTATCAAAGTATATTTCTCAAAAGAGAGTCCAAATAGAATCTAATAAAGGTAGATACTTGGATACAAATTGGTGAGAGTTTGATGGAGTAGGTGGGGATGGGAAGTTGAAGTTACAATCAGAATAGCCTTGTCTTAATGAATGGGTAGGCAGACTTGAGGGGCTGAAAAACCACTAATCCTATTTCATAATGTTTTGTATATAATGATGTACCACACAATTTGTTTTGCCATGGATATTCTGTACTTTCATTTAATCTTAAACAAATTAAAATATTATGCAAAGTGCAGCGTGTTTGTAGTTTCTATGTAAATACAATGCAGGTCAGCATTCAGGCATGAGATTTTTCAGCAGATTTTGCAATTCGGTTTAAGAACTGTTTCATTTGAAAAACAAAAGCATTCAAGAGTCTGTGTCATAGACACTACAATATTCTTTTTTTTACCCGATTCAATCAGGTAAAATGTGTTAATGTAAGGTATAATTGAAAAAAATTACAGTATAAATTAAGGGTAAACAAACAAGGAAATGGTGACATTTCAAGGTATAATTATCAAAAAATGATCAATAATTTCCTGTGTAAAGGATACTTCTCTCTAATTAGAGTAAACAAGCTAGGAACATGTATCATGTTACAAGTAGGTGTTGGTCTAATATAAAATTTTCAATATGACTTAAGTGTAAACAAGCAAGGAGTTTGTGTCATTTTAAGGTATGATTATTACCAATTTTCTGTGTAAATGTAAGTGACAAGCAAGTAAAATGTGTATTTTAAGGCACAATTAAAACAATTACAGTATAAATTAAGGGTAAACAGGCAGGAAAACTGTCATTTCAAGGTACAATTATCAAAACATTTCTGCATAAAGGGGGTGCTGCCCCCTTTTACCCCCGCCAGGGGGCGTTACCCCTTGGAACCCTACCAAGGGACAATGCCCCCCTGCACCCCCAATCCTCTTCCTCTTTTCTCATTTCTTTCCTGTCTCATGCCTGGCATTTCAAAACTGCTCTCTGGACTTGCACAAGTCAAGTTCAAGTCACAGGATTGACAACATAAGCTGGGATACCCAGTGCCAGTACATATTTCTGTAACAACACTTCAGGATTCTTTTGTGGTGTCTAATTTTTGCAAAAAATGCTGCCGATTGGAGAGATGTAAAAATCCCTGCAAAATCATTACCTTACACATTGGGCCTGAGAAGAAGTGAATCCATATAAAGTTGCATAATGTTACTGAGGACAGTTTATTGTAATATCAAATGTGGCATATTGTAGAAATAAATTTATAAATTATAATTCTTCGTATTCAAGCTTGTCATATTGCGGAACTTTTTGTGGGTTCAGTTAATGGAATTACAATGATTACGTGAGTTTACTTGAAACAATATAGGAAATACTGTTGAGAATGCTATTCATTTGAGTGAACCACTGCATTGTGTATTGGCAATGTTGATTTACAGGCATATTGCTAGAGGGGCAGACCACTGAAACTCCTGATTCCCTTTGATCCTTTGGGCCTTATGCCTATGTGTAGGAAATTATTGTTTGTGTCGCTTGATTAACCTTGCTTAATTGCTTTTGATTCAGACGCTCCCATGCCTGGTTAGGATGTGCAGTAAAGAGAGACTGCTGGAGGAACGGGTGGAAGGTGCTGAAACCTTGGCATACTTGATAGAACCTGATGTGGAGCTACAGAGGATTGCCAGCATCACAGATCATCTTATTGCAATGCTTGCTGATTATTTCAAGTATCCTAGTTCAGTCAGTGCAATCACAGATATCAAAAGGGTAAGTTTCCTAACTTTAGTTACAGCGCATGTACGCTTTTAGACAAACGTTTGCTATAATTGAGGTATATCAATGGATATATTAATTTTATGTGCGACACGGTGGTGAGGCGGTTGAGTTGCTGCCGGTGAGGCGCCGGAAACCTGGGTTCGATCCCGACCACGGGTGCTGTCTGTACTTAGTTTGTACGTTCTCCCCGTCACCATGTGGATTTTCTCCAAAATCTTCGGTTTCCTCCCACACTCCAAAGACGTACAGGTTTGCAGGTGAATTGGCTTGGTATAAATATAAATTGTCTCCAGTGTGTGTAGGATAGTGTTAATGTGCAGGGATCGCTGGTTGGTGCAGATTCGGTGGACCGAAGGGTCTGTTTCTGCGCTGTATCTCTAAACTGAACTAAAAGGTGATTCACTTTATTGTGTTGGAGTTTCTAACCTCAAACCAGAGCCTGTGGAAAATTAACTTTTATTTTGTATTTTAGTCTCTTTTGTTTTTAGTCTTATGTTCATCCAAATGAACTGGAAGATAAAAGCCTGTGAATTTATTGTTCAGCTTTAATGTCAAACTTTGTCTTCGGGATAGGGGTTGAATTTCCTCATTTTTCAAAAAGGTGGAGCCCTCCACTTTAAAGATAATAAATCCCTTAACAATCGCAGTGGGCTGGCAAATCCAAAGATCCTATAGCAGAGCAAGATAGGTTACTCTCACGCAAACGTGAAGTACGTTCATGGGCGGATTCATGGACAATTTTATGCCTCATTTTAGCAACCAGCCCCCGCCATCTTCTTCTGCCATCTTGCTCCGCTTTCTTGCTCCCGCCTTCTTGCTTCCGGTCAAAGATTGGATCCGCAGCGAGGAGAAGGAGTGCGCGGCCCGGGGCAGCGGAGAGAAGGAGTGTGGGGCCTGGGGCAGTGAAGAGAAGCAGTGCGGGGCCCGGGGCAGCGGGGAGAAGGAGTGCGGGGCCCGGGGCAGCGAGGAGAGAGAGTGTGGGGCCCGGGGCAGCGAGGAGAGAGCGTGCGGGGTCTGGGGCGGCGCGGAGAGGGGCATAGTAGGGGGGGGGGGACATTGTAGTAAGGGGGCAGGCGAGAGAGTGCCGGGGGGGACAAGGCCTAGTGTGTGTGAAGTTGCAGGGAGGTTTACAATGTTTCTTATTTACAATGTTTCTTATTTAATGTCCCTTGTCTAGTCTGAAATAAAGTTCATTATTGGATTAGAAGAAATATAATTGTATGTGTTATATACATTTATATAATGTTCATGTATGTGTGTTTATAAACATTTTATTCTTTAACAAGAATCAACAGAATTATGAACTAACAGAATTATGAATCTAACCCTATAATCATGCACAAAAAGTCCCCCCCCCTGTCAATCACCCTGCGAGTCGGGTCGGTTCAGGTTACTACAAAATCAACTCAAACACTGCTTGTGAGCCATTTAAAAAGAAATGGTTTAAAAAACATTAAAGAAGACAATTACCAGAATCAAATTTTATTCTTGACAAGAAGTTTGAACTGACAGATTTATGAATCTAACCGACACAAACTGTTGCCCCACAACATTGATTACAGTGCGAGTCGGGTCGGGATAGGTAGGCTCAGGTTGCTAAAATGGGCGTGGAAAAATGCCCATGATCCCCTCCATAGCGTACTACACGTCAGTCCATTGCATTTAGCAGGAGTAGCCTATCTTGCTCTGCTATAGGATCTTTGGGCAAATCTTCAGCAAAATCAGTTGTTTGATTCATTTGTAACTTGCATTCATGAAGCAAAAGATCATACTATTACATCTTTATAGCTGCCATTTATTTAATTAAATTAGTTTACGTGTTACCTGCAACAATGTTAGTGAGGTTGGCTGTTAGTTTATGTATAGTAACTTATATGTAGTTATTACTTCTATAGACACTAGAAACTGCTGATGTTGAAAAACACACAAAGGGCTGGAAAAATTCAGCAGCTCAGGCAGCATCTTGGGACACCTCTGGCTTTACTTCTTTTGTCTTATTTGACACCCTTTTATCTCCTTTTTACCTCTAGCCTTTGTCATGACTCCATCTGCAATTAAACCTCCCTCACCTGTATCCATCTATTATTTGCCAAGGTTACACAGAAAAGCTGGAGAAACTCAGCGGGTGCAGCAGCATCTATGGAGCGAAGGAAATAGGCAACGTTTCGGGCTGAAACCCTTCTTCAGACTGATCGGGGGTGGGGGTGGGTCGGGACAAGAAAGGGAAAAGGAGGAGTAGCCAGAAGGCTGGAGGGTGGGAGGAGATAGTAGGGGAGCTGAGGAAGGGGAGGAGACAGCAAGGACTAACAGAATTGGGAGAATTCGATGTTCATGCCCCGGGGGTGTAGACTCCCCAAACGGAATATGAGGTGCTGTTCCTCCAATTTCCGGTGCTGTCTCCTCCCCTTCCTCAGCTCCCCTACTATCTCCTCCCACCCTCCAGCCTTCTGGCTACTCCTCCTTTTCCCTTTCTTGTCCCGACCCACCCCCACCCCCGATCAGTCTGAAGAAGGGTTTCGGCCCGAAACGTTGCCTATTTCCTTCGCTCCATAGATGCTGCTGCACCCGCTGAGTTTCTCCAGCTTTTCTGTGTAACCTTCGATTCTCCAGCATCTGCAGTTCCCTCTTAAACACATATTATTTGCCAAGTTTTGTCTCCCTCCCACCTCTTTCCCCCCCCAGTCTAAAAGAGAGTCCTGACCCGATACGTCATTCCCCCCCGCTGATCCTGCCTAAAACGCTGAAATCCTCCAGCATTTTTGTTGCCAATACTTCTGTGTTTAATTTAAAAACAATTTTTCTAAAATGGTTGAGACCTCTAACTTCTATGAAGAATTAACCTGCTGAATAGTCGTCTCATTTTAGTATTCACGTTGTTCAGTATTCAATCTTAATATTAGTATATTTGTCAAATATAAATTAACACAGCTCACAATTTATCTCCAACGGCTGAGTAATTCATTATACGGATGTTCAAAGGTAGTTGTACATTATTTCTTATTTTCTAATTTTCTTCAGCTTGACCACGACCTCAAACATGCTCACGAACTCCGGCAAGCTGCATTCAAGTTGTACGCCTCCCTTGGAGCGAATGACGAAGACATCCGGAAGAAGGTGAGTCTAGGAGAGGGGCGTCCCCCGGTCCTGGCAACCAACAGGCAGGGAGTGACGTCAACCTGACAACAAGGTGAAGAGAATTAACAGTGACTTTGCGAAAGAGCATAATCAGATCTGAAGACTGAATGGGATTGAGACTCGTTTGTCTAGAGAAATGAGTTGTGACATGTTCATGTTGGAATGACAAGTACTGGTGTTTCTTGTGTTGAACCTGCACCAGATCCTTAAGTTACCTTCTTTGCATGAGTTCGTAACAGTAGTAACAAAATGAGCACTGTGAAGTATAGTGTATAGTACTGACTCACATAATGCAGTAGTTCTGTAATGCAGTTATATAAATGCTTGCCTACCTACCTGCTGCAAACCGGAGGTACTCAGCTTCTGTTTTTCTGTATCACTTTTAATTTGTGGCCTGCTGATGTGTTCATTTGTGTTGCTGATGTGCAAGTTTAATTGTAAATAAAGCTTTGTGCAATGACAGTGCTGGTAGCTTGTTTTCTGAATCTACAGTAAAGCAAAACACGATTTCCAGGGCACTTTTGAATAACAGCATTTAAAATATATATATTTTGTTCTTACACAGTGAATGACGCCTGTAAAATGGCAATTTGTCTTTGGCTTATCCTAAAAAAGGTAGTACTGTGTTCTGCATGCAAATATACCCTTTTGAGAATCAACAGTGTTGGAAACCGTACATACTTCCATATTGCTCTTGTAATGTGACTGAAGTCTCATTCTTCCTATCCCTTTGCTGCAGTAATGTGGCATTAATGTTTTCATGTATAATTAGAGTGACAACCTCATTAAAATAATGATGTGGATTTTGAATAGAGCCTGTCCACATGGATTTCTCCAAGCAATCTTTAGCTCATAAAGTGTGGGGGGAACCTTAATGCTTGTTAAAATCACTTCATTTCTTGTTTAGTTTTAAGTTTAAATTGACAAGGCATTTTCACCATAACATTACAAGTTTCCAATCAAGGGTGCTATCCTTGGAGCAATGGAATGAGGGATTGGGTGGGGTAAACTTGATTTTCAATATCTGATTTTTGCATTTGTGCTGTCCTCCATGTTGTAGGCATTGTATTTTTCATGTGCTAGTGAATAACTTTAGCATTATTCAACTTTATTTCAGAATGGACACTCAAAATGCCTCATTCTAATGTGGTTTTCAGTGTGGGATTATGCTAAGTGCCAATTTCAATGTAACTGGGCAGAATGTTGGTTGCTGAGGGTAGGTGAAAGAAAAGTCAGAAAGACATTACCTTTAAAAGGTTTTTTTTTAATCCACATTAGATAGCTCTCCCAATTGTGGAGAAATCAAAGTTCTGCTTAGAATACGCAATGACGATTTTCATGAAATTAGTGCAAAAGGATTTGAATTAACTGTGGAACTAAGAAACACAGGCAGAGGCTATTTAGCCATTTCTACCAAAAAAAATATGTTTAATAGTCCCACTTCCCTTTTGTGTGGCCATGCAAATATTTCCTTTTTTAAAGGTTACAGTTTTTTTTTGAAAGGTACGATTGAACCTTTTGCACACTTTCAGGCTTGTATTCCAGATAATAAACCACTTCCTTTTGCTTCTGTGAAGTACCCTTTGGGTCCTTTGCTGGAAAATAAACCTGTTCACTAATCCTTTGGCAGCTGAATGCAATTTCTCCTCATCTACCCTAAGCCAATTATTTTGAACACCTCTTTCAAATGTACCCATGTCTTAAGGGGTGATTTTTAGTTTCTCATACAAATGAAGACTTTTATTCCAGCACCTTTCTGATGAATCAACAATGCACCACTGTAAAGCATTGGCAGTTTTTCTAAATCTGCTATGTTAATTGTTTGCAACATGTCCACTCAAGCCACTATCTCTAACACCATCACTGACTTCATCACTTCCTCTTTGTTCGAGGTATACCATGGCCCTATCCCCAAACTCTACCTCCGCTACATCGACGACTGCATTGGTGTTACCTCCTGCACCCATACAGAACTCACTGACTTCATCCATTTCACCACTAATTCCATCCAGCACTCAAATACACCTGGACCATTTCCGACATCTCTCTACTGTTTCTAGACCTCACTATCCCCATCGCAGGTGACAAACTACTGACCGACATCTACTACAAACCCACTGACTCCCATGGCTATCTGGACTACACTTCTCCCCACCCTGCTTCCTGTAAGGACTCCATCCCCCACTCCCAATTCCTCCATTGACCCCGCATCTGCACCCAGGATGAGGTGTTCCACACTAGGGCATCGGAGATGTCCTCATTCTTTAGGGAACGGGGATTCCCTTCTACTATAGATGATAGATGAGGTTAGAAACATAGAAACATAGAAATTAGGTGCAGGAGTAGGCCATTCGGCCCTTCGAGCCTACACCGCCATTCAATATGATCATGGCTGATCATCCAACTCAGTATCCCGTACCTGCCTTCTCTCCATACCCCCTGATTCCCTTAGCCACAAGGGCCACATCTAACTCCCTCTTAAATATAGCCAATGAACTAGCCTCAACTACCCTCTGTGGCAGAGAGTTCCAGAGATTCACCACTCTCTGTGTGAAAAAAGTTCTTCTCATCTCGGTTTTAAAGGATTTCCCCCTTATCCTTAAGCTGTGACCCCTTGTCCTGGACTTCCCCAACATCGGGAGCAATCTTCCTGCATCTGGCCTGTCCAACCCCTTAAGAATTTTGTAAGTATCTATAAGATCCCCTCTCAATCTCCCAAATTCTAGAGAGTATAAACCAGGTCTATCCAGTCTTTCTTCATAAGACAGTCCTGACATCCCAGGAATCACCAGGGTCTAATTCTATACCCCGTAACTCTTCTCTCACACCCCCCCCCCACTCGTAACAAGGACAGAGTCCCCCTTGTCCTCACCTTCCTCCCTACCAGCCGTCACATACAACATATAATCCTCCGACATTTACGCCAGCTCCAACGGGACCCCACCACATCTTCCCATCTCCTCCCCTTTCGGCTTCCCACAGAGACCGCTCCCTCTGTAACTTGCTGGTCAATTCGTCCCTTCCCACCCAAACCACCCCTTCCCCTGGTACTTTCCCTTGCAACCGCAGGAAATGCTACATTTGTCGCTTTACCTCCCCCCTTGACTCCATTCAAGGACCCAAGCAGTCTTTCCGGGTGCAGCAGAGGTTCACTTGTATCTCCTCCAAACTCATCTATTGCATCTGCTGCTCTAGATGTCAGCTGCTCTACATCAGTGAGACCAAACGTAGGCTTGGCGATCGCTTCGCCCAACACCTCCGCTCGGTTCGCAATAACCAACCTGATCTCCTGGTAGCTCAGCACTTCAACTCCCCTTCCCCCTCTGATTCCGAATCTGACCTTTCTGTCCTGGGCCTCCTCCGTGGCCAGAGTGAGGCCCACCGTAAATTGGAGGAGCAGCACCTCATTTTTCACGTGTAGTTTGCGCCCCAGCGGTATGAACATTGACTTCTCCAATTTTAGGTAGTCCTTGGTTTCTCCTTCTTTCCCCTCCCCTTCCCAGCTCTCCCACAGCCCACTGTCTCCACCTCCTCCTTTCTTCTGTCCGCTCCCCCCCACCCCCACGTCAGTCTGAAGAAGGGTCTCGACCCCAAACGTCGTCTATTTCCTTCACTCCATAGATGCTGCCTTACCCGCTGAGTTTCTCCAGCATTTTTGTCTACACTCAAGTTTAATTAGTGCTTTTATAAACTTCTAGGTTTCATTTGTACATTGCTTCCAATTGAAAATTCCTGTCTGACCTCTAAATGTTCTCAACCAGGACAACCACCTCCAGTGAGTGGCTGAAGTCCAGGTATTCTCATTTCTCTCTCAATTTTACTGTCAAGAATGTGTTTCATTTTAATTCTCCATTTTCATCGAAATAAAATGAATAATTTCACAGGCTAAGTCCCCTTTTAATTTACCAGAATTAGCCCCCCTCTAGTTAAGGATTTTCACGTCTGTTTTTAACCTTGACCTCTTTCATAACTTTTCTAAACTTAGAGGAGACTATATCAAGACCTTTAATGTGGAATTCCTCAATTAATTTACCTCAATGAGAATAATCACTTCTTCTAATTTATTTGCAGATAATTGAAACCCCTCTTTCCTTTTACACTTCTGGTAAATTTCTGCACCTTCTGTAAGCTGCATATTAATTTCCTTTAATTGTGATGAATGAATTAGACACATTATTCCAATCATGCCCAACTCGTGGTTTATAATCATTTAAGAAAGCCTCTAGGATGCATTTTCTGGTGGTCCAATTTACGAAGGTAGGAAAAAACATTGCCTGGGTATATTTGTACCAGCAATCAAATGATAATAACGTTGTATTTATATTTTAGTTTGACAGACTGGACAACTACTCGTATGCAAATATTTTTCAATGCAATGAATCCCTAAATGTTCCCAAATAGCTTTTGAACACTGCCTATCCAAAATCAATTGATTAAAAATTTAAAGAACCTCTTTCCTATATTGAATGAATCTCTACTGAAACATGCATTCTGAAAACGCCACTACATTTAGGGTCATTTATAAGTGCTCATTTTTCCGTTCTTGGTGTACAAGCTGTTGGTAATAATTTACATTTGACCATAGTTCAGACTCCTTTGTTAGTTCAGTGGAAAAATAATACAATGAGCTCATATACAGTATTAATGTAGTAAATTTGTTGTAGTTGAATTGTTCATGTTTAGGCCGCCTACGATTCTGGACTATATGCATGAATATGGACCACATTCACTTATTTCCATATGTTATTTTATATTGATCCATTCCATTATTCAGTTGAACCAAGAGGCAGTTATTCCATTGTGTATGTTATAGATTGAGAAATGAAGATGTATTTTCATAGCAATCTGTTTCTCAAGTCCAACTACCTCATTGAAGATTTCTATAGAATTTAAGACGTATGCCTTCAGCCTTTTGAACAGTGTTGTGTGCCTGCCAAATGGAGAGTAGGTGTAAAACTGAGCCCTCAGTTAGTTTGTCTTATTGTCCCAGCTTAGATATTATGCCTAGCACACGCTAGGCATAATATTAGTATTAGAAATACTAAGTATTTCTAGTAGTATAGTATTATAGTATTAGTATTAGTACTAGTAATAGTATTAGAAATACGCACCAAAATGAATATATTCAAGATAAATTCAGTGGGTGGATTTCACACAACATTTTGTGCATTAAGGAAGTTGATCAGACATTTGAATACTCTATGTAACTATGTAACAGATACAGGATCGTTGGAGAACATTGCACAGTTTAATGATGTACTCCCAAATACCTGGGTATTTGGAGCCAAGAAATGCACTCTTGCACCATACATGTGTAGCTGCATACTTCTCGGGTCACATATCTCATACCCATTGCTGTCCAGTTACATTGTTCCAAAATATGAGGTGCCATTTGCCGTTATTCATGAATGATCAGTATGGATTTGCACATGCCTGTTATTCATGCATGATTAACCATTTGTGATATTCTCAGTCAAAGAAATCTGTCATACTAAATTATAATTTAGGAATTGTAAAGGGATGGATGAAGGTATAAAGTGTCCACTATCTGGGGCTATTGAAGCTTAATTTTGAAATGGACATAAAACCTTTCTGTTTGTTAGTTATAAATGCCAGGAGGTGAGAGATCTTTTACCTTGGGCCTGTTTATCACTGCTGGTAAATGGAGAGCTATTTTTCTCCAGGTCTCCAATCAGATATTTACTGCATGCAGTGATCTTTACCATCAAGAATAGTTTTAAATGAATTCCCAACCCCTTATTCAAAATTCTTAGTGAACATTTCCAGTTAAATGCACGTAAGATCGTCTGAATTAAATCAATTGCTGTTATGATAAAGTACAAAGATTCTTTTAGTTTGGATGGTGAAAACCTTCTGTAGCTTGACATTGTATATCTCTCTGGCCTTTCATCCCCACTCAGAACTGCTGTTTGGAATGGTATTTTGTTGATTATTTCCTAATTGGATCTACAGCTTTATATGATTATAGCCATTCCATTTTATTTTTGTTTCTATAAAGACGGCCTTAATTTTTGCTGTGCTGTAAATTCAGAGGAACTCCCTTTGTTTCTTTGCACATGCTGGGTTTATTTTGTATTTTCGAGAGCAGCTGCAGCAAATCGTGTCTGAGCTTTCAGTTCAGGCTGTCGCATGCTGCATCGGGTACACAATGGTAGCAATGGGAAACCTCCGGGACTCCTTTGTATCGTATTTTACTCTAAAGTGTTACTTGTGAAAATTGTCTGCTTTCCATAATTTTACTCCTTTTAACGAATGAGACACAAGAAGACATTAAGATGTCTGGAATTAATATATTCACTAGAATTTTATCATTGAATTTAGGATATTTACTCTTCAACGTGCGTCTCCTCATTTGAAGCTTCTGTGAAAAGTGACATCAATTCAACAATGAAGTTTAAAGTGGTTTCCCCTGCTGGAGACATGAAATTGTATAGTTGGCTATCAAACTTTATTTTAGCATCGAGAGGCAAACATCTAAATTTATTCCATGGTGCAATAAAATACATTTCACCTGCAGCTAAGGCAGATAATGTGTACCGACCCCTGCTGCACTAGGGAGTGCACTATTCTGAAGATTTCCTGAAGAAATAAATATTTCAACTACAGTACGGATTCTTGATCATGATGAGTATCAAAACAATAACCACAAAGCTGAAATACTTTATCAATAATTCATTTCAAAAAAAATATTTTATTTTTGTATTTTTGGGGTTTTAATGTTCATACCCTTGCAAGGAAGTAAATGTTGGAAATGCTCAGCCAAACATCGGTGAAGTAAGAAGCTGATGTAACATTTCAGGGCAGTATCATCATCTGAACTGATGTCCAAAGCAAACCTGGACTGGGACTATTGAACTCAACAGTTTCTCAGAGTTAATTAATGTACAGTTGCAGTGACGGTTGGTTACAACTATTGCAATCATTCACTTCCTCGTTTAGCATTGAAAATCTCACACCATTTCAATGTAAATCAAAGCAACAGCAAAATACAAGTGTATGTCATAATTGGTGTTCTGGCTATGAAAGTTAATACTTTTAATTTTTTTTTAAAGTTTCACTAGTCTATTTTTCTCCAGGGATACTTTGACAGTTTCTAAAATAAAATAGTTTAGATTTAAGGGATGACCACATATTACATACTGTGGATACATTACATTATAGATGGACTTCCCACTAATAACTATGAATACATTATTTTTTTTTATGCTTTTAAAATCACTGTAGTTAATTTAATTATTTATTGATATTCTCAATAAACTTAACATGGTTTATGATGAATATATGAATCCAAAATGAACTAACGTGGCAAACTATTTCAGGATGTTTTCATAAGAAATATGTATTGGAATTTTGTGTGAGCAGTCTTATGCTTGGTTGAGAAAATGGTAAAAAGACATTACATTTATTTTAGAGATGGCCTATGGTAATTTGAGAAGCTATGGTTCATAGGTAAATTGCTGTTGTCATCAATAACAACCGTGGCTGAACCATTAGCATTCTTGCCGTTAAGTCAGAGGTTTGTTGTTTCAAGTCCCTGTTCCAGAATCATAAGCTGAAAACTCAAGGTTGATTCTCTAGTGCAGTGCTTCTTAAACTATTTCAGTGTCTTTCACCTTGAGTCTTTATCACAACATTTCATTCACCCTCCATTAAATGTTCTTATGTTTTTTTGGTAATTTCATCTTGTTTATAATTTTATATATAATTTATTTTGCCACTTGAGCAAAAAACATAAATTAACTAATTTCTTAAGTGTTTATTTAATTCAACTTGTTGAACATCCTAAAAATATGTGAAGAAAACTAGGAGTGAGGAAAAAAAAGTTTAATTACCACTGGAGTTTGAAAATCATTCTATTAAAATGATACAAAACCATTCCAATGTCTAAACACTGGGCTTCAGCCTAATCCTACCCTTTTTGGCTTTGATTACTGCATTGTTTCTTGGAAAACTAGCTCAAAAAACCATGGTCTTCCCTAAAAGGTCATATTACAGTAAATTTGAGAAATATCCTGCTATTTTGAAATTAGAAAACCATAGGTAGAGAGAAAAAAAAACATCAAATTTCCAGCTCCACTGCCATTAAAAAACAATAAGAGCTCACTAACCACTTTAATGGCAATGCCTTTTTTACGTATAGAAAAAGAAATCTGAATAAATTAAATCATTCGCCCTTCATTCACTCCTCTAGTTTCAATCACCCCAAAATAATTTCATTCGCACTTGGTCGAACCATTCACTAGTTTAAGAAGCACTGCTCTAGTGCAATGGTGAGGATTTTCTGTATTGATAGAGGAGCTGAGTTTCAAATGAGATGTTAAATAGAGCTGCCATCTGCTCTCCCTGTTTAGACCAAGAGCCAACACACTATAATCTCAATGTTTTGAAGTACAGAAATTAAAAATCAAAAAGATAATACGTGTTCTATATCATTAAATATTTATAACCTTTATACAGAATATCCGCCAATAGGATTGTTGGGCTATTGACCATTGAGTAACAGGACGTTTATTACTATCAATTCCTTAACTATAAATGTAATGATATATATAATATTGTAAACACACGCGCACACGCACACACACGTCAAGATTATGCTTTTCTACACAGGGTTAACCATCCTTTTAAGAAGCATTCATTTAACAATCGGAATTTTTTTTTAATTTACCGTGGGTCTGATTTTCTTTTTGTCTGCTGTACTCTCATTAACCGCTAAAATTGGGATATCTATTTGCCCTTATAGTCAACTTTAATAGTATACTTTGTCCTTCCTAATGTTAAGGCACCTCAAATTATTTTGTACATAATTGAATCACTACAAATATTTACGCCGCCCTGAACTTTGGGTGTCAGTACTAGTATATTTCAGGGCTGTCATGTGGCCATCCACTTCCCAGTACTGGTACATTTTACGACACCCACTACCCATATGCTCTTCATTCCTCAAGTTCCCATGGAGTACAGCAAAGGGCCAGATGCTCATTGAGCTTTCTCCGCGTTTATTTGTAGATTTAGAGGCGGCCCAGTGGTGCAGTAGAGCTGCTGCCACACAGCGCCAGAGACCTAGGTTCGAACCTGACTACGGGTGCTGTCTGTGCAGAGTTTGCATGTTCTCCCTGTGACCAGGTGGGTTTTCTCCGTGTGCTCTGGCTTCCTCCCACATTCCATGGACGTGCAGGTTTGTAGGTTATTTGGCTTCTGTTGATAGCCCCTGGTATGTAGGTTGCAAAACTGGGATAACATGCAACCAATGTACATGTGATCGATGATCGGCATGGACTCGATGGGTCAAAGGGCCTCTTTCCTTGCTGTATCTCTAAACAAAACTCAATTATATTGGAGGACATCCATTTGATTGGAGATTTTTGGGTATGGGGTAGAAAATGAAAACTAAGACTTCATTATGCTTTTATAATTTTGTTTTGATTGCTTTGTTTTGGAAATTTCATTTTTAATAGTTTGCAAATGTTTTTGAATGTTTGACATTCAGAAACATTGTAAAGAAAATTGACCATTTTGACAGCCAGCAAAGCCCCATCCCTGACATGGCTCACTGTCAGAAGGTCCAGAAGAACTGTATGAGTGCTTGCTCTGACCCATCACACCACTCCTTTTGAGGTCCTGCTGCCACTCAGCTCCTGGACCAACTTGGCAAATGGGATTGGCTTTCTGGATTTGGCTAAGGTAAGTATGGAGAATAGTAAACGGGGGTTAGAGTCAAGTCAAGAGTGTCTTATTGTCATATGTCCCTGATGGGACAATGAAATTCTTACTTGCTGCAGTACAACAGAATATGTGAATATGTAAACATTGTACATAACGAGGGAAGAGAAAAAAAAGAAAAAGTTCAATAAATAACAAATATAATGCAATAATAATATAGTCTTTTGCAGAGAACTATGACAGCAGAGCAAGATTAACAATAGAAAACAATTATTGTAATGTAGACACAAGTGACGTATATGCATCATTAAAATAATCCTTTGAATGTATTTAAATGAGTTGCAGTTCTGTAGTTCCTCAGTTGGAGCTTCAAAAATTAGTTAGTGAATAGAACTATTTTTTGATGGTTCTAATTTGCCAGATTCTGGCCACTGATCCCATTTCCATCTACACACCTCAGGGCTGAGAAATCCAGCATCATGTCAAATATTTGAACTCCCAATTCATAATGGCAGCCTAATGACACATGGCAGGATTATTGGAGATGATTCCAATGGACGTGGCATTAAGCCAAATGCATGTCACTGTGCATATTAAAGATCACTCATCATTGTTCAAAAAATTACACAGCTCTACCTGTTTTCAAAGCATTCATTTTACAGCAAAAGCCACTAAATCTCTATGCAGTGTTGTATCTTGCTGTGAATGGCATACCTTTTTGATTAGCCAATGTCCTGTTTTCGCAATTCTTTCAGAAAAATGATTGAATACAAAATGATTTGGTTATTGGGAGCACAATAAATCAACAATAAGTTACAAAATCGCTCAGTTGTCTATTCTCAGTTCAGTAAGAAATGGTTCTCTTGAAATAACCTTAGTTCAGTAATTACAAATAGTTCTGTCTTGTCTTGTTATGTACAGCATCCTCCACTAAAAACGTTCACATTTAGCACAAACGGATTGTTTATTTCAGGAAACTATTGGTGATTATTAGCCGTTTGTATTGGCAGCTTTAAAGTTGGTGGTTGCAGTATTTGATTACTTTGTCGGTGCAGATGCCTCTACTTGGCTGTCAAGTACACACGCGATGATGATGCTTGATTCTTAAAATATAATGAACACAAATACCACTTCTACACAATAATCCCAGCAGCTGCAATTTTGTGCCCTGATTATGTTTGGGTTATTTCAACGATTGTTCATTGAGAAAATATCTAATGTTTGTGAGCTGAAGGACAAATAAAATCATCTCCAGGTCTGTAGGGCTCATAATAATTATCTCCTGCTGCTCATCATAATGTGAGAATAACACACAAAGCTGGAGTCACAGGCAGCAGCTCTGGATGCATTTTGTGTGCCTATCTTTGGTTTAAACCAGCATCTGCAGTTCCTTCCTACACATAATGTGAGAATGAGTTCTGCTTTGAGTGGAGGGTGTTTTAAAGTTACAGTTATATTGCCACTATGCCAGTGGTGTAAGTCAATTTCACTTTCGATCAAAGCTAATGTTGTAATTAAACCCAGTCAGTATGCAGGCTGACTGGAGCAAATCAGTCTTAGATTTTTTTGGGAGAGGAAATACTTGAGTCATATCTGGCCCTGGTTATTGATAGATTGTGGAACTTCCTAGCAGTAGTCATCATATAAAAGAAGCATAAGGATTGTTGCTTTAGTGCATTTAACCATTTTTATATGACTGCTATATTTTATTAGCTCTTGCATATAATAGACAAATTGCACTTTCATCAGCATGGTAGCATTAAGTGTTGAAAGCTGTTTGCCACTACAAAATATGGAGGATTTCTAATAATCACATGTACACACACTTTTTGGTGAAGATATGCAGTTTGCACTTTCTGTCTGTCTTCATATTGAAATCTGAGATAGCCAACAAAGTTTTTAATATTTGAGTCAATTTGCCGCAGAACATGAGCTCATTTAGACGTAGATTAATGCGGCCTTTCCTCACTCACCATGACTCCAGACAATTTTGAAAAGGAGAAACACGCAAACAAAAACTTACCTTCCAATTTATCTAGCGAGAAATCTGCATTGTGCGAATTTGTTAAGAGTATTCTCCTACAACTATTGTTGTCATTCTTCAGCACATTTAGCGCTCTAATTTTCTGTCATTCTCATTTCCATTGAACTGAATTTCTAGTTATAATGAAATTGATTGTTTAAGGGTGTTAATTTAATGTTGAAGTTAGATACATTAAAATACATCTGATGGAAATTAGAATTAAAAATAGCTTGAACTATGGAAATACTGTGAGTCTCAAGCATTTGAAGAGACATTTTAACCTTTAAGATGTAGACATGTTAACGTATGTTTCTTTGAGCACTGAAAAAATGTGTATATTTAGAAAGACTATAAACTCTAAAATTAGAGTTAGTTACTAAAAAATAACTCTTAAAATTTAAACAAAAAACAATGCTAATGATAAAATTTGTGCATAACTACAAATCTAACCAACAACTTGATGAATCCATATCTGTTATAATTTATGGATTTTCATTCAGCTTTTCAGGGATGTACATATTACTAAATATAAAGTTTGCTTTTGCACTTTTTCTGCTATGCCCATAAAATCTTTTCAAGTGGTGGTACTATTTGAGTTGAAACTGGTACTTTTATTGAAAGGAATAGAATCAAGTGCCCCATGCCTGACAAATCATTTGATACGATCATGGTTGATTATTTCCTTCAATGCCAAGGGCCTGCACTAACCCCATATCCCTTGATTTTGTCAAGGATACCTCTGAGGATTGGGTTTAATCTGTTCTACCTAAGAAACAAAAATTTCCAATGATTCTCATCACTCCTCTGCATAACAGGGGCCTGTCCTGAAAGATACAACATGCAAGGTTTAGCAACAAACACCACTGAATACATCCTGCAATTAATTAATTCTCTTTTTAAAATCACATGGTGGAAGAAATATTTGGGGATAAAATACTGCTGCCTTGGTTTAAAATGATAGACTAGCCTTGTGATTGTTTTTCGACTGGCAAACCAGAGGTCAATGCTTGATAAATAGTATTTTTTTTTAAAAAGATACACAGCGCTGGAGTACCTCGGAGGGTCAGGCAGCTTCTCTGGAGAACTTGGAGAGGTGATATTTTCGGTTGGGATCCTTTTTAAGACTGATTGTCACACAGAGTTGATTCACAGCTTGAAGAAGGGTCGCAACCAGAAACATCACCTATCTATGTTCTCCAGAGATGATGCCTAACCTGCAGAGATGCTCCGGCACTTTTTGCCTTTTTGTACACTGCACCTGCAGTTCCTTGTTTCTCCATTCTCTGTGAATTTAAATTTGGCTTGTGGCTGAGCTAGCTCCAGCAAAGAACCATGAAAGCTGTGGGGTTATTGTAAAAACCCAGTGCTTCTCTAATCCCATTCAAGGAATGGATTCTGCTTCCACCTGTTGTTAATGGTTAGATGGTTGATCCGTTACAGAAATGTTGCCTTATCTTTATACTCAAGATTCCAATCGTATTGAAAAGAAAATTCTATTTGAAGTCTTGATTGGGAATGGAGTGTGGAGGGCTTGCGACAATTGTCCTGAAAAAATGCATTGAAAGCTGATGTGCTGCCAATTTCTGGAAAGAGATGTTGGAGATTGTAATGAGATGGTGAAATCCAGGTGTTAGTGTCTCTGACTCTCAAGAGATGGGCAGTATTGGAAATTGTATTCCTGAATGGGAATTCACATTTTTGTGCTGAACTTAGCACAAAAATGTTATATTTTTGAAATATATATATATAAATGTTATATTTTAGAAAACATTGTTATATTTTGAGAAGGATAATTGATAAATTAGATAATATTAGACAAGTTATATAAAATCTTAATTTCAAGATTTAATTTTGCCTCTTTAAAAAAAAAAAAAAAAAAGAATTTGTTTCCTCAGGATCTCCATGTGATGGATTTGACATTGAGTTATGCAAGAGACGTTGGGGCAGGTGAAGTAAGCTTTCAGCATGGTTTTGCAGGACGTAGGAACAGAAGGGGCTATAGATGGTAGATGCTCCCAGCTAAAGCACAGGCAGCATGTGTGAAGTGATGTTAATTGGAGATGTGGGGGGAGCATTGGATGAAAAGAGTTGTTGAAGGGTTGCAGAGTCTGGACTTGTGGAGAATTGGATCAGGAAAGTTCATGCAGTGGGTTAAATGCAAATTATTTTTAAAAATTCAAGATGTGGTTGTGCTGCCAGGTCAGTATAGGCCACTGTGCACATGGGTAACAATGAATCAGACAGACACAAAATTCTGGAGTAACTCAGTGGGACAGGCAGCATCTCTGGTGAGAAGGAATAAGTGACGTTTTGGGTCGAGACCCTTCTTCAGACTGAGAGTCTGAAGTCTCAATCTGAAGAAGGGTCTCGATCCGAAAACTCATCCATTCTTTCTATCCAGAGATGCTGCCTGTCCTGATGAGTTACTCCAGCATTTTGTGTCTATCTTCGGTGTGAACCAGTATCTGCAGTTCCTTCCCACACAACGAATCAGGCAGGTCAGGAGAGGGGGCAGAGTTATGCATCTCAAATAGCATGTGCTGAGAGAGCTGTGGAATAATTGAGAGAATAACTCAGCTCACACATCAAGATTACACAGAATCTGGCTTTTTGTAAACCTGGGATGGATTTTGTGAACCTGGGTTAGAAGGATGAGAGTGGATCTTATAGAAACATATAAAATTCTTAAGGGATTGAACACGCTAGATGCAGGAAACATGTTCCTGATACTGGGGGAGTCCAGAACCAGGGGCCACAGTTTAAGAATAAGGGGTAGGCCATTTACAACTGAGATGTGGAAAAGCTTTTTCACATAGAGAGTTGTGAATTTGTGGAATTCTCTGCCTCAGAAGGCAGTGGAGGCCGATACACTGGATGCATTCAAAAGAGATTTAGATAGAGCTCTTAGGGCTAGCGGAATCAAGGGGTAAGGGGAGAAAGCTGGAACGAGTTTTGGATGATCAGACATGATCATATTGAATGGCGGTGCTGGCTTGAAGGGCCGTATGGCCTACTCCTGCACCCATTTTCTATGTCTCTATGTAAGTTTGCCTGACGTTTGTAACTTAACTAGTGCAGCACGGTGGCGCAGCGGTAGAGTTGCTGCCTTACAGCGAATGCAGCATCGGAGTTCGATCCCGACTATGGGTGCTGTCTGTACGGAGTTTGTACGTTCTCCCCGCGACCTGCGTGGGTTTTCTCCGAGATCTTCAGTTTCCTCCCACATGCCAAAGACATACAGGTTTGTAGTTTAATTGGCTTGGTAAATGTAAAAATTGTCCCTAGTGTGTGTAGGATAGTGTTAATGTGCGGGGATCGCTGGTCGATGCGGACTCGGTGGGTCGAAGTGCCTGTTTTCGCGCTGTATCTCTAAACTAAACTAAAAACTTTGCAAGCCACCCAATAATTCTATCTTTATTTGATTGTTTTGTGAGTCCACCCCTCCCCAGGTACAAAAGGGTTTGCAGAAAGGTATTTTAATCCAGAGGTGCTTCACTTTGATCTCATTTTGAGAATAAATATGTTGGTTATGAAATCAAAAATACTATAATTTTTTTTAATCCATTTTTAAATCATTTCCTTGAGCTGTTATAAAAAGGATTTGCATTAAATTGCTGATCAGAATAATGCAATCTCTACTTTGTTTATCAAATGACCAAACCCAGGAGCAGGCAATGTTGTCACTGCACGAGAGCCTCTCACAAACACAGTTCATTGTAAAAACAGCTACTGCTGCTGATGAAGAAAAATCATGTCTTGACTTTTGGGTGCCGAAAGATTTAAGTCAAGTCAAGTCAAGAGAGTTTATTGTCATGTGTCCCAGATAAGACAATGAAATTCTTGCTTTGCTTCAGCACAACAGAATATAGTAGGCATGAATACAGAACATATCAATGTGTCCATATACCATCACTTATTTGTGATCTTTTAAATGGAGAGCAAAACTTTAGGGTGGTGCAGAAAAGAATGTTGCAGTTGATAATCCTAAGTGATGCTAAACACAATAAAATGGACCCCAACGTGTGGTTAAAGGATTGGCACAGATTACCTCTTTTCTTTTTTTTCTTTAGGCCATGTGAGTTTCTGTTATCAATGTATCAAATGAAATAATTTCATCTATTGATGAAAACACTGGGAATAATTTTGGTCACTTTTTGCTTAACCACAATTACAATAATTTAACTTCTAGTAAAGTACAATGGCTAAATTTAATTTTGCCTCAGTGAATTTCTCCAGTCACATATCCTGTTGGTTATTTATGTTGCTATTAACTTTTTGTTCTAGATAATTGAGACTGAGAATATGATGGACCGAATTGTGACTGGCTTAGCTGAGTCTAGTATCAAAGTGCGGTTAGCTGCTGTCAGGTATGGAATATTGAAACTCACCAGTCCAAAAGTTTAAATGCATCATTAGATACTGAACTTTTAATAATCAACCTATGATAACGTGGATGAATGATAAACGTGGAATTAATGTTAAAAAAAACAAATTTGTGATACAATTAGTAGAGTAGCATGTAGTTGATCATGATTTTGCATTTTAAGCATTTGTATTTACAACATTGAAGAATTGATTGAAGGTTTGTTAACCATAACACTTGTTATGTCCTTGTATGCTGTCCTACAATGTAAATGTTGATATTACTTTTATTTGATTGGGAAATATGAAGCAAATTATTGTTTTGTGTTTGAATAATTAAACAAAAAATGATTAGAATGAAAGTTTGACAACTGTGGCCATGCTTTCAATCTATTCACTATGAGGAGGGCTATTGTTGAGTTTATATGTAGACGTGTAGATTGGCTTGACGGAAGATCCTTAATTTTCCTTGTGACCTTGTGATCTTACAGTGCTGTAACTCTCTCTCATGATTAATACCATAAATGTTCAATGGACAATTTTATTTTGGGATGGAGATCATTCATCTTCATTTATTTTCTCTGCTGGTTCTGGTTGCACATCTACTCTCCTTTTAATTTCAATTGGCCATTTTCTATCCTCCACTTCTTATTCCTTACTTCCCAAAGTCATGTATGTTTTTTTGATGAGTGGATGACTTTGTTTTGATTCTTTCCCATTTTTTTTTTTGCATCATCTTTGGAAAATAATCTTCTGGATATCAACTGGCAGTTTGGAAATATGTCCTTTCACTTAGATTCCCAAACAATGTCCTTCTTTAATGCAATATTGGGCTGGACCCGGTGACTGCTCAATGCCACCCTTTGTGCTTCCTGCTTGCATTCACTCATTTGGTCCAGGAAAGGACATACCTTAATGACTCTCTGCAGCCAAACTTCAGGTGCTGACATCTCAACCGTGTCATTTAAGAAAATATTAAAATTGAAATAAACTATTAAAAGATGATTAAGTAGATTTTAGAAATAATGATTAATTATTAACATAAAATATAGCACATTTGCTCCATCCTTGGTGTATTATTTGCAGTCTGCTGTTACCTTTGCTTTTCTGCACTTCGATGTTTTCATAACTCTTAATTAAGTAGTAAGATTTGTTTCTACTCCCCATCCTCTCATACTGTCTCTAAATGCAGGTGATTTAGGAAATTGAAGTAAATGCTTCCCACAGTTCTTGTTTCATCTGGATATGATGATTTGTGTCAATTCATCCCTGTAAATGTTTCTAAATTATTATTTTTTTCCCCTCTTCATTAATATTTAGTTTTCTCTGAACAATTTAAAAATATATCCTTCTTCATAAATGAAGAATGCAAATGTCTGTTTGACTTATCTGCCAAACCAGACCTCCTACTGAGGACCATCAATGTTTTTAATAAATAGTTCGGTTTGGCTACTTCAAATATTATCAGAAGTACGTCTTCTATAACTGACAATCACTGGTTTAAGAAGGAACTGCAGATGCTGGAAAAATCGAAGGTAGATAAAAATGCTGGAGAAACAGCGGGTGAGGCAGCATCTATGGAGCGCTTTATCTATCCTTCGCTCCATTGATGCTGCCTCACCCGCTGAGTTTCTCCAGCATTTTTGTCTCCCTTTAATCACTGGTTTTGAACATTTGATCATCCTTGTTCCTGTACAGAAGGACGATCACATCTGTATTTTTACGAAGATTTGTATATTTTCCCAATTTCCATTTCTAGATGTTTGCACAGTCTGTCCAGGTCGGTACAACAGCTTCGGACTAGTTTTCAGGACCATACAGTATGGAAGCCACTAATGAAGGTAGAAGTAACATACATTTATTGAAGCTTATATTATACCAGAATAAATCATAAACATTTTGTTTCTCAGTGGAGTTTGAGTTTTTAGTAAATCAGTTTTGTTTCTGCCACTCATCTGAAAAGTGTGGTGCAGACAATGAAGTTGAATGTAATTACATATTACCATTTTGTACTAATAAAGTTCATAGGTGAAATTCACTTGTGAATTCAGTTTTCCAAGTGTGCCAGTGGCAATTGGTTTTAATGGGGTTTTTGGGCCTGCAAATAAATTTGGCTATTAATGTTCTCCTTTATTGAATTGTAAAGCTTTTCTGTCATTGGGATTAAGCCGACTGATCTTCAGGCAGCAGCTTTATCCTCTTCTGAAATTATATTCTTGTTTCATAATGTAGAATGCATCTGATTCAGTACTTCAAATGCTGTCAGCATTCTGGCACCTCTCCTTTAATTTTGTTGTATCCAATATCCTGAACTGGTCTCCTGCAGTTTTAGTAATGCCCTCTTGCTTAGTAAACACCCATCCACATGCTGCTCTGGTGATGCAGGCATGCTTTCTGCCTTCAGTGGTAGATTTCATTTGTTCTTAAATCAGCCTTTCTACTGCTCCAGCAACGCTTTTAGGATTAATTTGCCTGCCAAAAACTTTTGGATTCCCTTTTTTGCCAGTTGTCAAATTTTTATTCTATGTTTTTGTTCACGCTGTTTTTTTTTCTGATCCAGACGGTAAAATTTAGTATGTAGGAAGGAACTGCAGATGCTGGTTTAAACCGAAGATAGACACAAAATGCAGGACAGGCAGAATCTCTGGAGAGAAGGAATAGAATAGAATATAGAATAGTTTCTTTATTGTCATTGTAACATGAACCATGTACAACAAAATTAAAAAATGTCAGCCAGTCAGTGCACCATTCAAACATTTCTAAAAGCTAACGATACATACAAGGTAAAATATTAAAAAAAGATAAACAACTAAAATAAATATCATGAAAATAGCACGCATAAACACCCAACCCTACATCCTTCTGTCGATTTCACAGTGTACCACAGTCCCTTAGTATGTATCGCCCCTGCATTCCTTGGCGGCTACATTTAGTGCCTTTATAACAGTGGGGTAAAAACTGTTTTTAAGTCTGTTTGTCCTTGTCCTTGTAGATCTGTACCGTCTGCCTGACGGCAACAGTTCAAACAGGGAGTGTCCGGGGTGGGAAATGTCCTTTATAATACTCTGGGATTTTTTGATGCAGCGGGAACTGTGTAAGTCCTCCAAGGTAAGGAGAGGGCAGCCGACAATCCTCTGGGTGTTGTCAATGGCCCTCTGGAGCGCTTTCCTCTGAGCCGCTGTGCAGCTGGTGTACCATACGCATACACAGTATGTTAGGATGCTCTCAATGGAGCACCAATAAAAGGACAGCAGCAGTCTCTGAGTGATGTTATTCTTCCTGAGCACCCTCAGGAAGTGCAGTCTCTGCTGGACCTTTTTCAGCAGCACAGAGGTGTTCACGCTCCACGTCAGGTCCTCCTCAATATGGATTCCCAGGAAGCGGAAATCCGCCACCCTCTCCACACAGTCCCCTCTGATAATTAATGGTACCATGTCCGTTTTATTCTTCCTGAAGTCTATTATTATTTCCTTTGTCTTTAAGGTGTTGAGGAGCAGGTTATTTTCTCCACACCACACTGTCAGCTGCTCCACCTCATCCCGGTAGGCATACTCATCCCCCCCAGAGATGAGTCCCACCACCGTAGTGTCATCCGCAAATTTGACAATGGTGTTGCTGTGGTGGGCGGGGGTGCAGTCATGTGTGTAGATGGTGTAGAGCAGGGGGCTCAGTACGCAGCCCTGTGGAGAGCCGGTACTGAGGCTGAGGGCCGTGGATGTGTGATGGCCCACTCTGACTCTCTGGCTGCGACCCGACAGGAAGCTATTTATCCACATGCAGGTGGAGTGTGGAAGTCCCAAGTCCCCCAGTTTGTCCACCGGTTTGTGGGGAAGGATGGTATTAAAAGCAGAGCTGTAGTCCACAAAGAGCATCCGCACGTAGCTCCCCCGCTGCTCCAGGTGAGACAGTGCAGCATGGAGAGTTGTGGCTACAGCGTCCTCTGTAGATCTATTTGCTCTGTACGCAAACTGGTGGGGGTCAAAGCTTCGGGGCAGGAGTGATGTGATATGACCCCGGACCAGTTTTTCAAAACACTTCATCACCACTGGTGTGAGTGCGACTGGCCGGTAGTCGTTGAGGCTGGAAATGTGGGTTTTTTGGGGCAAGGGGACTATGGTTGACGTTTTGGGTCAAGACCCTTGTTCAGACTCAAATATAATTTAGCTTGTCTCTCTCCTCTGTTATTATTACTACCTTTATCACATGCACCCTTTTTCAGCTTCATTTTATACTCTTTGATTGACCACGGAGCTATGGTTTCCCTCCCGTTTCACCTTGTACACTGCACTAGAAACTGCTGCTTTACATTTCTGCTTGCCAGATAACAAAACTTGAAATTGTGCTTTTATTTCCCAACTGAATTCATAAAGGTCATTGCATTTTTGCTTCCTTGTTGAACTCACTTGAGGCAACTGAACCTCCAACTTGTCTCAGAGTGCAGTTATACGAAATGTATAGGAAGGAACTGCAGATGCTGGTTTAAACTGAAGATGGACACAAAATACTGGAGTAACTCAGTGGGACAGGCAGCATCTCTGGAGAGAAGAAATGGGTGAAGTTTCAGGTCAAGACCCTTCTTCAGACTGGGGACGAAGACCCTTCTTTGTCCCGAAACATCGCCCATTCCTTCTCTCCAGAGATGCTGCCCGTCCCACTGAGTTACTCCAGCATTTTGTATCTATCTTCTGTGCAGTTTGTACGAGTTGGGGTCAAGGCAAGTTTCAAGTAGGATACCACTGATATGAAACCGATAGCAAACAGTAATCACAAGTCAGCTCAATGTCCGTGTGGTATCCATGAGTAGTTAAGTCATCAATTAATTTGAGCAATGTAGGAAGGAACTGCAGAAGCTGGTTATACACCAAAGATAGATACAAAATGCTGGAGTAACTCAGCAAGACAGGCAGCATCTCTGGAGAGAAAGAATGGTGACGTTTCGGGTTGAGATCTTTCTTCAGCCTGAGAGTCAGAATGAATGATTCAAAAGGCAAACCAATTAGTGGTAATCATTTTAGAAAAATAACATGACACAACCAACGGAAATTAAATATCTTTAACACTTAAACACTTAACACTCATGGCATTGTGAAGAAATTAACTTTTCTGAGCAGGAGATGTTGACCTTTTATGCCGTTAAAACCAGGGTGCACTTTATTCAGTCAGCCTTAGTATTTTCATTAGTTCATAGAGCAAGAATGGTATGTATTTCAAGTCAAGTCAAGTTTATTTGTCACATACACATACGAGATGTGCAGTGAAATGAAAGTGGCAATGCTCGTGGACTTTTGTGCAAAAGACAAACAACCAAACAAACTATAAACACAATCATAATACACATATTCTTTTACATAATAAATAATTTAAGGAAAAACGTTCAGTAGAGTTAGTCCCTGGTGAGATAGGCGTTTACAGTCCGAATGGCCTCTGGGAAGAAACTCCTTCTCAACCTGAAGGAGGGTTTCGGCCCGAAACGTTGCCTATTTCCTTCGCTCCATAGATGCTGCTGCACCCGCTGAGTTTCTCCAGCTTTTCTGTGTAACCTCCTTCTCAACCTCTCCGTTCTCACCGCATGGCAACGGAGGCGTTTGCCTGACCGTAGCAGCTGGAACAGTCCGTTGCAGAGGTGGAAGGAGTCTCCCATGATATTGTTGGCTGTTTTGGTAACAGGTATTCAGGTTAATTCATTGATCGTATTTGTGTGGCATAGTTCACTGTTAAGGTTCACTTCTTAATAAACAGGCAACTCCGAAAAAGGTTAGATAGACCAACCCAAACTTTACTGATCATCGGCCGATCGAAGTGACGGGGATACTCCAGTCAAGTAAGCAACACAGACACTTGACTTTCCTCGTGTCACCACTTCAATTAACAAAGAATTGCATGATATTTTATACTGTGTGTTTGTCACAGTCACATTCCAAAGATGTTAATCATGGTCAGAGATACAGTCACTACACATTACCACAGGATGCATCTGAGCTTGTCTCTTGTCAATTAGTAGACACATTTCAATCTTATCAGTTGGTAATTTCAAGACAAGACATTTCAAAGGCATCGGTCATTGTCTCAATATACATCACTGAGACAAGTCTGGGTTTCTCTCTCATCAATTGGTAGACGCATGTCAAAGGCATCGGTCATTGTCTCTATATACATCACTGAGACAAGTCTGGGCTTCTCTCTCATCAATTGGTAGACGCACATCAAAGGCATCGGTCATTGTCTCAGTACACAGCAACCTGAGCAAGCCTGGCTTGTCTCTCTCTCTCTTATCAATCCACTGAAAAAGGCCTGCTTGAGACGAAATATAAGCTGTAACCTGTTCCAGGATTCCATTATATGTCTTTTATATATTTAAAAGCATTTAACCTTTTCATTACCGATGACTGCTTCAGGATAGTACTGTGTATGTGTGGTCATGAGGTGTTGTCAGTTTTGCACACTAATGATGCCAAGTCTTTGCAGTTTTGCCTGAATGCTGTGTGACATTAATTTAGCTTGCTGATGTTATCAGTGACTGTGAATCTTTATCTTACTGAATATTTACATCAGTCCTTTAGAACAATACTGAATCTCTCCTTCACTGAGGGCTCCAGATTGACATATACGTAGAGTCATAGAGTGATACAGTGTGGAAACAGGTCCTTCAGCCCAACTTGCCCACACCAGCCAACATGTCCCAGCTACACTAATCCCACCTTCCCGTGTTTGGTCCCTATGCCTCCAAACCTGTTGTATCCATGATTCGACATGATACTAGTTTATGCCACTGCTTTGTTAAGTACAAAAATATGTCAAGCAAATTTTGTACAATTTTCTCATTAGTATTTGCTTGTAATTTGCGAATCAGAATATTTTAGTTGAAAAACCTATTTTAATTGTGGCTATTATTTTTCGACTCTAGATTAGAATAACCCTTATCTTAACATTAGTTAAAAAAAAGAGAGCTGGAGGAACAGTAGATCAAGCAGCATTTGCAGAGGGAATTGGACAGTTGATGTTTAGGGTTAAAACTCTTCATTTGTACTTCACTAGTCCAGATGAAAGGTCTCAGCCCAGAATGTCGACCGTTCATTTGCCTTCACCCACTAATTTTCTCTGGCAGCTTTCCCCTTTTTGTTCGAGATTTCACTGTCCATAGTCTCCCTGGTAGTAGAAGCAGAATCTCTGAAGTAGATTTTTCAAATGAGTGCTACATTAATCAAATCTATTAAGTTAAGTGCTTCAAATGAGCTAGAATGCAGAGAAAATATAGTTCGTAAACCAGGGAAATATATTTATTTATTCACAGGATATTAATTGATATTAGGTGATTTTTATTTTAAATCTTACAGCAAAAAATCAACTTGATGTTACTTATACATGATCTCAAGTAAATATTTAGAAAGAAAATTATTATTATATTTTGCACCAAAACTGAGTAAGTTTTGCATTGTTGGAAAAAAATCACTCGCTCATCTGAATCCCCTAGTGTCTTAGGAGCAGAAATATTGGAGGGATATATTTTTCTTTCAAAGGAATGAAAGACTACATACATAAGCAGTCATACCCACCGTAGCTTTCTGCTGCGTCAGTTTGTTGCTAAGAACACTAAAATCTCTATCAATACATCTGCTTGATCAGTTGATTTCCTGAGTCTCTGCCTCAGTGCTGTGGCTTCACCTCATTCTCAGCAATGAAACTGAGAAGATGGGTCTTTGCTCAGCTTTGAGAATGTCAAATGGCCAAGACTATGTCAGAGGGGCAAGAGTCAGGCAATGCCTCACACGTTATATATGGAGATTTTGTTTCTTTTCTCCTTTTCTCCTGATGAGCTTTCGTCTTGGATTTAAGTAGAAAGCATATTACATTTTATATAATTTAGTTATTAAGATGATTAATTTTGGATAATAGGTTTGATGTTTTACACTTTGACCTTTTGGCTTCTTGCGATCCAAAGCTATTACCATGACTACAGAGATTATTAGCTATTTATGTTTTTCTTAGTTGATGGATTATTTTATTTCTGTAAATTTATGCTGTGGGCCAAAGAGTTCCAATTGCCATAATAACTCGAGACTGGATGTGCAAGATATTGCTTGCATTTTGATGTATCCCTGTAAGAAAAATTGCTGGAAAAAAAGAAAGTACATATAAAGTGATTCATAAAATGCCCAAAAGTACTTTACAGCTGGTGAACTACTTGTGAAATGTAACCGTGGCGGTAAGGTAGAAAATGCAGCAGATGGTTTGTAAAGGAACATTTTGTTGTGCTAAAATCACGGTGAATGTAAATACAAAGTACCTTGGTTCTCCCCATTTTATCTTTCAGTTGTTACAAAATGCTCCTGACGAAGTCCTTGTGGTGGCATCATCAACACTATGCAATCTTCTCCTTGAGTTCTCCCCAAGCAAGGAGGTTGGTCTTTAGCAAATGAAAAGGGTATTCGGAGCATTGACTTAATGGTTGCAGACTTGTCAGTTCTTTCAGTTGGAATTAGTTATTAAAGATATCAGAAAATCCTCGTGATTAACAACCTACATTTTAATATTATATGTTTAAGAAAGAACTGCAGATGCTGGAAAAATCGAAGGTAGATAAAAATGCCGGAGAAACTCAGCAAGTGAGGCAGCATCTATGGAGAGAAGGAATAGGCGACGTTTCGGGTCGAGACTGATGTCGGGGTTGGGGGGCCGGGAAAAATAAAGGAAGAGGCGAAGACAGTAGACTTGTGGGAGAGCTGGAAAGGGGAGGGGAAGGAGGGAGAAGGCAAGGACTATCTTAAATTGAAGAAGCCAATGTTCATACCGCTGGGGTGCAAACTACCCAAGCAAAATATGAGGTGCTGTTCCTCCAATTTGCGCTGGGCCTCACTCTGGCACTGGAGGAGGCCCACTAGTTTCAACATTTACAATTATATTTTGTCACTAATTCCAATCCCTTTATATTTTCTGATTGCTCCATTATAAAATTCATATAACACATAATTTGAGATAAATCAAAAGTCAGAGTAACCAGTGGACTGAAATGATCATTAGTTTGGTTATTGAAAAAAAATGCCAGTCAAATTGAAGCTTTTTTTGTGATACCGAAAATGTATCTCCTATGTGTGTACATTATCCACAGCTGGCATTCCTGAAATAGGTTTCATTTACACTGCAATTCTATCTGTCCTCATCAGGGGACACCATTATATTGTGTGGTTAAACCCTGTTGAACGTGAACCATTGGATGTCTACAATATTGGAACAATATGGGTATATTAGCTTCATGTCTGCTTTCATAAGTGCTAGGAGCAGAATTAGGGCATTCGGCCCATCAAGTCTACTCCAAATTTGATCATGGCTGATCTATCTCTCCCTCCAAACCCCATTCTCCTGCTTCTCCCCATAACCCCTGCCACCCATACTAATCAAGAATCTATCTATCTCTGCCTTAAGAATTCCTTTCGAATAATGTAGAACTGTGCACAAAAAGCTACTCATTTGCCTTTGTGATCTTTCACCACACCCAAGTTGCAAGAGATCCAGATTGGAGAAAATTGTTACGATTTTATTTAATAATTTATAACAATTCCAATTGAATCTTTTTGGAGTAGGCAAACTAGAACATTCCATTGATATTTATAAAAGATCAGTTTTGCATTTTATGTTGCAGCCTATCTTGGAATCGGGTGCTGTGGAACTGTTATGCAACTTGACCCAGAGTGAAAATCCAGCTCTCAGAGTCAATGGGATTTGGGCATTAATGGTAAGTTAATATGAGAAGTCAGTTGAAGAAATTTATATTATTTATTATTAAAAACAAACTTTGGCTATTATATATAGCGATACTGGAGCTTTCAAGTCTACTACTATAGTCACTTTAAATACAAGACATTGTTGTTTCATTTAGTTATGTTAAGTATTGTACTTAATATATATATATAGCAAATATAGCATATTTATAATGTTCATTAGATGCAGATGCATACCCAGTTTCTGAGCATGGAACAATATAACAAAGGAACAGGCACTTCAACGTATGATTGCTGTGCCGACAATTATATCAGTATAAATGAATCCCATCTGCCTGCATATGGTCTATGTCCTCCAACCCCTGCCAGTTGATGTGCTTCTAAATACCTCTAAAATGTTTCTGTCATATCTGCATTCTGATTTCCCCAGACAGTGTGTTCCAGACACCTACTGCAAATACCAACCCTGCTTGACACCGTGTAAAACAAAAAACTTGCCTCAAAGCGCATTTTAACTTTCCTCATCTCACCTTAAAGCTATGCCTCCTGTATTTGGCATTTCCACTCTGGGAGAAAGGTTCTTGTTAACTACCCGATCTATGCCTTTCATAATTTATATACTTCTATCGGGTCATCTCTCAGTCCACGACCTTCCAGAGAAAACAATCCAAGTTTGTGCAACCACTCCTTGTAGCCAATGCACTCCAATCTAGGAAGCATCCCGGTGAACCTCCTTTGCACATGTCCAAAGCCTCAACATTGTTACTGTAATGTGGTGACCCCATTGTATGCATAACTTCAAATGTGGCCTAATCAAAGTTTTATTGAGCTGCACACAGAGAGTTGTGAGTCTGTGGAATTCTCTGCCACAGAGGACGGTGGAGCCCGTTCTCTGGATACTTTCAAAAGAGAGCTAGATAGGGCTCTTAAAGATAGCGGAGTCAGGGGATATGGGGAGAAGGCAGGAACGGGGTACTGATTGGGGATGATCAGCCATGATCACATTAAATGGCGGTACTGGCTCGAAAGGCCCAATGTCTATTGCAACAATAATTCCCACCTTTTATATTCAATGCCGCAATAAAAGCAAATATAGCATCCACCTTCCTTAACATTGATATACTTGTGTTGTCACTTTCAAGGAGCTATGGACTTGAACCCCAAGATCCCTCTGTACATCAGGAATCTACTATTTATTGTACACTTTCCTCTTGCATTTTGAACTCTTGAAATGCTAGAACTCACACCTGGCCGGGTTGAATTCCATCTGTCATTTCTCCACAGATATTTCCAACTGATCTATATCCTACTGTATCCTTTGACATCCTTCTTCACTATCCACAATTGTTGTGTCATCTGCAAACTATCAATTCAGCCCACCTACAAATTATATATATCACAAACAGCAGAGAACCTGGTAGTGATCCTTATGGAATAGCACTGGTCATAGACCTTCAGTCAGAATAATACTCCTCTACCATTACCCAGGATGAGGTGTTCCAGACCAGGGCATCGGAGATGTCCTCATTCTTTAGGGAACGGGGATTCCCCCTCTTCTACCATAGATGAGGTTCTCACCGGGGTCTCTTCTATACCCCGTAACTCTGCTCCCACTCCCCATCCCCCCACTCGTAACAAGGACAGAGTCCCCCTTGTCCTCACCGTCCACCATACCAGACATCGCATACAACAGGTAATCATCCAACATTTACACCACCTCCAATGGGATCCCACCACTGGCCATATCTTCCCATCTCCACTCCTTTCTGCTTTCTGCAGAGACCACTTCCCACCGTAACTCCCTGGTTAATTCGTCCCTTTCCACCCAAACCACCCCCTCCCTTCGTACTTTCCCTTGCCACCGCAGGAAATGCAACACTTGTCACTTTACCTCCCCCCTCGACTCCATCCAAGGACCCAAGCAATCTCTCCAGGTGAGGCAGAGGTTTACCTGCATCTCCTCTAACCTCATCTACTACATCCTCCGCTGTTCCAGGTTTTAACTGCTCTACATTGGTGAGACCAAGCGCAGGCTTGGCGATCGCTTCTCTCAACGCCTCTACCAACCTGATCTCCCGGTGGCTCAACACTTCAACTCACCCCCCCCCCCCCCCCCCCCCCCATTCCAAATCTGACCTTTCTCCTCCTAGGCTAGACTAGGCCTCCTCCAGCACCTCATATTTTGCTTGGGCAGTTTACACCCCAGCAGTATGAACATTGACTTCTCCAATTTCTGGTAGTCCTTGCTTTCTCCCTCCTTCCCCTCCCCTTCCCAGCTCTCCCACAGCCCACTGTCTCTGCCTCTTCCTTTCTTCACCCCACCCCCCGACATCAGTCTGAAGAAGGGTCTTGATCCGAAACGTTGCCTATTCCTTCGCTCCATAGATGCTGCCTCACCCGCTGAGTTTCTCCAGCATTTTTGTCTAGCATCGATTTTTCCAGCATCTGCAGTTCTTTCTTAAACACTACGATTACCGTTGTGTCTTCTGTGGCCAAGTCAATTTTGAGTCTAACTAGTAACTTGACAGAAAATAAATGTGTGGGTCAAACTTTTCGTTTAGTCAAAGCTATCATTGAATTTAACAAGAATTGTTACATGCATGTGAGATATTTAAAAAAAGCATTAAAATGAAAATAAATAAATAAATATATAATTCTAAGAACATAATTTAAAACTTCATTAATCACAATATTAAGCTTTTAAAAAAAGTTGCCTTGATTTGCTTAGTATCCCATTAAAATCAATGGGTTTTTTTAAGTTTTAGAGACACAGGGCGGAAACAGGCCCTCTTTTGTCAACTAGAGAGTTTAATGTAATGCTTCTGCTGCTTATAATAATCTGCAAGAGGCCTATAGTATTTTAGTTTAGTTTAGAGAAACAGCACAGAAACAGCCCCTTTGGTACACCGAGTCCACGCCAACCCGTGATCCCTGCACATAAACACTATTCTACACACACTGGGGACAATTCTACCAAGCCAATTAGCCTACAAACCTGTACGTCTTTGAGTGTGGCTGGAAACCGACACAGTCATGGGAAGAACGTACAAACTCCATACAGTTTAGACAGCACACGTAGTCTAGATAGCACCCGGGTCTTCAGCGCTGCAAATGCTGTAAGGCAGCAGCTCTACCGCTGTGTCACCCTATGGTGTCTGGTCTGACATAGGATCTTAGTGATGAATTCTAGGATAATGCTGATGGGTCCAGGTAAGATTGGGCTCTTCCATTCAACTTTTGGGAAAGTCCATGAGCAGAGCAAAGTGACAAGATAAGGCCCCTGAATTTTCCATTATATTCTGGACTCTCTGTAGGATAACATGAATTTGTAACTTCCTTTCATTGGAGGGGCTAATTGCTGTTGGTTCATATGACAAATCCAGCGGATTATTATTAGGCTTTGTCTTTTATCACCAATCAGACCATTCGCTTTAATCAGCTTTCCCTATTCCCTAATATTATTCTATGATGAGGAAAATGAGCAACGACACAACAGTATTAATAAGAAAGAGTGACCAAAAACCTGCCCAAAGATTCATGCCAGACCACACTTAGGAAATGTAGACTTTCTGTTTATATATTGCGATGTCAAGTCAAGGGAGTTTATTGTAATGTGTCCCAGATAGGACAATGAAATTCTTGCTTTGCATCAGCACAATGGAATATAGTAGGCACGAATACAGAACATATCATATCAGTGTGTCCATACACCATTATAGAAATATATCCACACATCAATAAATTAGCAGATAAAGTGCAAAAAAACAGATAATGGTCTATTAGTGTTCAGAGATTTGTTTCAGTTGAGTTTAATAGCCTGATGGCTGTGGGGAAGTAGCTATTCCTGAACCTGGACGTTGCAGTCTTCAGGCTCCAGTACCTTCTACCTGAAGGTAGCGCGGAGATGAGTGTGTGGCCAGGATGGTGTGGGTCCTTGATGATGATGCCAGCCTTTTTGAGGCAGCGACTGCAATAGATCCCCTCGATGGTAGGGAGGTCAGAGCTGATGATGGACTGAGCAGTGTTTACTACTTTCTGTAGTCTTTTACACTCCTGGGTGCTCAAATTGCTGATCCAAGCCACGATGCAACTCTTGAGGCTAATGTTTATTCATCCATGACTGCCCATTTGAAGATAATGGTGATGCAATACCTTAAATTGCTGTAGTTCTTTGTGAATACACTTAAATATGAATGAATGGAACTTTATGTAGGAGGGAACTGCAGATGCTCGTTTTAAACCTAAGATGTACACAAAATGCTGGAGTAACTCAGCGGGACGCAGCATCTCTGGGGAGAAGGAACTGATGACATTTCGGGTCGAGACCCTTCAGACAGGGGAAAGGGAAACAAAAGATATAGACGGTGAAGTAGAGAGATATAGAACAAACTAATGAAAGATATGCAGAAAAGTAACGGCGATAAAAGAAACAGGTCATTGTTAGCTGTTTACTAGGTGAGAACGAGAAGCTGGTGTGACTTGGATGGGTGAGGAATTGAGAGTGAGGGAATGCAGGTGTTACTTGAAGTTAGAGAAATGAAACTTCATTTTGAATGAATAAAACATTGCTGTTTGGTGCAGAGTTCGAGGACTTTGAACAGTGATATGATTCCAAGCCAGTGATATAATTCCAAGCCAGTGATATTGTTCCAAGCCAGCATGATTGTTGGAGCTCCCATTCACCTATTGCCCCTATCCTCACAGCTAGAGGTCATGGCATTGGGAGGTATTTTTAGAAGAGCCTAAGTAAGCGATTGCTGTGCATTTTGTAGATGACAATGCTCCAGGCAGTGCTGGAGGCATGGACTGTGAATAGCGTGTGGGTTAAGTATATTTCTTGGTGGTGTTGAGTTTTCCTTGGGGGTTATTGAAGGTGTGCTCCAAGCAAATTACATCAAGCCACCGACATGTCTTGTAAAGTTGCTGGAAATGCGTTGGGACGTCTTGGTCTTGGCATCATGCTCAGCACAGACATTTTGTCCTTGTGCAGCACTGTTTGATGTCACTGCTGGATATACAGGCTTTGACCTGTATCATTATTGTGGCTGGCACAGTTGAGATGTTGGCCACTGGCGATACCCAGAATGGTGGCAGTGGGGAACTAGATAACGGTAATGCCATTCAGTATTAATGGTGAGTGGTTAGACTCTCTCTAATTTGAGACAATAACTGCCTGGCACTTCTGTTGTGTGAATGTTATTTTCCTACTATCAACCCATACCAAAATGTTTTGGTTGTACTGCAAAAGGCCTGGAATGGATCATGTTTAGAAAAGTTATGAATATATTTAAACATCATAGTATTATGAGTGAGCAATCATACATTTGAATTAATGTTGGGCTTAGGATGTGTCCCTGAGACATTCCTCCTGTGATATCCAAGGGGTGGGATGGCTGACCTCTAACATCTTCCTCCCTACAAGGTAGGATTCCAACCACTGAAGTGTTTTACATGGTACCCTTTAAGATTGTATCCCTTATCCATACAGCACCTGATGTTTCTGTACAGGAACCATTGTATTCTTGCAAAATGGCCTAATATAAATATATGTGATAAATCAGATGTAATGGTTGCAAAAGCTTCATAAGTTAGGCAAAATTACTTTACATAACAGTCTGAAGAAGGGTCTCGATCCAAAACGTCGCCTATTCCTTCAGTCCATAGATGCTGCCTCACCCGCTGAGTTTCTCCAGCTTTTTTGTCTACCTTCGATTTCTCCATCATCTGCAGTTCTTACATAATAAACTCATCAGAACGTTAAATAAACCTTTTTTTCTGATTTCTCCTGCTGCACTGGCATTTTTTTTATGGTGCTTGGCATGTGATAGCCCATTCCACAGGATTTACTTTGAACCCAGTCAGTATTGCATTCTGGTTGACTTTGAATAAATGGTGCACAAAGTGTCTTCAAATCAACATGTTATTTTTGAAGATATCCCATTTATAAAAATAATAATTTTTTGGTTAAGGCACATATGAGTGAGTGTATTAGTCAAGACATGATTCCAATTTGAGCTCCGATGTGTAAGCTTGAATAGACTTCTGTCCAATGATGAGCAAATGAGTGATTTAAATGTCCTTGATTTAATTAAGCTGTTTGTGGACTGGCATATAGATTCTAAGTGAGTATGGAGGAACTGCAGATGCTGGTTTAAACCGAAGATAGACACAAAATGTGATGGAAGGCAATAAAGTCCAATCTGCCTCTTTATTCTTCCGTGGTCAGGGAAGTCAAACCATCTGCAGTCGGAGCGATGGAAGCTCCTGCAGCTGGCGGTCAAAGCTCTCGCGTCTGACGGTCGAAGCTCCTGCGGCTTGGAGTTCCCGAAGTCGGTCTGTGACCAGAGACTGCGAGCTCCACGATGTTAAAGTCCGCAGTCTCCCATGGTTGGAGCCCAGAGGTTGATCCATGGCAAAGGGATCGCCAGCTCCGTGATGGTAAGTCCACAGGCTCCCACAGTGGATCTCCCAAATTCGGTCTCCAGCAAAGGCCGCCCACTCCTCGATGTTAGGCCGCAGTGCGGACGGAGATACGATAGGGAAAAAAATCGCATCTCCGTCGAGGTAAGAGATTAGAAAAAATTTCCCCCAATACCCCCCTCCCCAACCCCCCACATAAAACAACCCAAAGACACTAAAAACATACATTTAACACAAACAAACAAACAACAAAGAAGGAATGAAATACAGAGTGAAAAAGAAATGAACAAAACCTCCCAGAAATGATGTAGAGCAGGTCTTGGAAGTGTTGAGCTGAATGAAATTAGCATAAGTAAAATAAACTCACATTAATGGAGCTGAAAGCTGATAAAAGAGGCACACAGTGGGTTATTCTGCCATAGATTCTGAAATTGTTCTGGAATCCCATATATCTGGCTAACATATATGATCTCATTATTATGAAAGGAGAGGGAGAAGGCAGTAGAATACAGATAATTTGACGTCTAGTAGAGAAAATGCTGGAATCACTTTTTAATAAGCAAGGAGCTTTGAGAATTTTGAAATAGTAATGGCCTAAATCAATTCTGGCATCTGGACCGGCTGGAGAGACTCGGTGGGTCAGGCAGCATCTGTGGAGGGAAATGAACAGATTATTAAGAATCATCATGATTAAGAATAAGGGACTGAGGAGGAAAAACCTTTTTCACCCAGAGAGTTGTGAATCTGTGGAATTCTCTGCCTCAGAAGGTAGTGGAGGCCAATTCAGTGGATTTTTTTCAAGAGTGTTAGATATAGCTCTTGGGGCTAACAGAATCAAGGGATGTGGGGGAGAAAGTAGGGACGGGGTACTGATTTAGGATGATCAGCATGATCATATTGAATGGCGGTTCTAGCTTGAAGGGCTGAATGGCCTACTCGTGCAACTATTTTCTATATTTTTTTGTTTCGGGTTGGATGCCTTTTTCATAGGGATTGCTAATGAACTGTTCACAATCCATATAAATTATTTGGAAGATGGAATCAAGTGAAATACGTGGATAGTTGATTATGCATTCAGTCAACAGATATTCTAATTTAACACCACTAACACCAAGGGAATTGTGGCCATTCTCTTAAACTGGGGCTACTGTTCTTAGACTGCAAAACACAACTTTATTCTGAAGATAAACATAAAAAGCTGGAGTAACTCAGCCGGTCAGGCAGCATCTCTAGAGAAAAGGAATAGGTGAAGTTTTGAGTTGAGACCCTTCTTCAGACTGAGGGTCAGGGGAAAGGGAAACGAGATATAGATGGCGATTCTGCAAACTGAAGAAGGGTCTCGACCCAAACGTCACCTGTTCCTTTTCTCCAGAGATGCTGTCTGACCTGCTGAGTTACACCAGCTTTTAGTGTCTATATAGTTTATCTAGCATCTGAAGTTCCTTCCTACACGTGACTTTATTCTAATTTAGTAGAATAAGGAGATGGGATTCATGCATTGCCTTTGCGTTTATTTTTGTGCACTTGGTTTGTCTCTTTTAGTCTTTTGCTCCCTTTCCCAGCTGTAAGTGAAGGAATTAAGCATGTATTTTATTTTGTGTTATTTACATACTGTTTTATATTTTTGGCGTTGTTCTAAAAATAGATGAGGAAATATACAATTACTTTCCTGTGTTGCTTTCTTACTTTAAAAAAAACTATGACCTCTCTTACTTCTGTGTTTTTCAATAGTTCATCCTTTTAAAGTATGCCAGCTTTATTGAAGAAAATGTCACAATTTTAAGAATCTTGATATTTACAGTACTGCAGATTATTCCATCCGCAATTAAATGCCAATTTAAATCATCCAATTTAATCTTTTTAGAATATGGCTTTTCAAGCTGACCAGAAGATAAAGACAGACATTTTACGAGGGCTGAGTACAGAACAACTCTTCAGATTGCTCTCAGATTCAGACGTGAATGTACTAATGAAGACTCTGGGGCTCCTCAGGAATCTCCTATCCACTAGGCCTGTATGTATTTGTAATTTGAATGTCAACATTTTCACATTCCAACCAATCTTTCTTTATTCCTAATATCCAGCTGGCTGTCTGGGCTGTCCTTTGAAGACCATGGGTCTAAGTGGGCAAATTTAGATTGCTATAGAAAGTGTAAGATGCTGGAACCAATCACTAAATAATGGTATCTGGTGCTAGATTTCAGCTCATGTTTGGTGACATTTTAATAGACCTCTTGTTTCTCTATAACGGTTTTTTGTGTTGTACAGTGTTACTAAGCTAACAAATCTGTTCTTTGCAAGTGGCACCTGCTTTGCTTTTCAGCTATGAAGAGTGTAAGAATTTTCTTGCCGAGGCTTTATATTTCATGTAGAAACATAGAAACATAGACAATAGGTGCAGGAGTAGGCCATTTGGCCCTTCAAGCCTGCACCACCATTCATTGTGATCATGGCTGACCATCCACAATAAGTAACCCATGTATTTGTAGGAAAGTATATGTAGCTGTAATTTTTGTTTCTGATAGGAATTCTATTTTTTGATTCAGTGAATTGATGGGCTATTGTGTGGAAAAATGTTATATATGAATGTCTCTCTAAACTGGTTCCTGTTATTTTACCGTTCTTCCCATACACATTTGGACTTTGTTGTATTGCATTTTATTGCAGCTACGAGAATGGGCATCATTTTTTCTGAAATGACTACGTTGATTTAAAAATGGCCTCCACCCCCAAACCCAGCATAGCTGAAACTTGTAGAGAATTATGAGGGGAAAATTGCAATCTAATATGCAAAACACGGAGTTTCCAATATTGAGCAGGAAACAAAATAATTGTAACCCTGTTTTGTAGTATCCATGTGAAATTGGATTTTAGCACATTAAGATATTGTTTAAATAATTGCCTAAATTCTCTGCATTACGTAACCTGGTAGAATTATATAATTCAAGCCCGCAGGTCCTGGTAACATTCGGAATCTTTACTGCATCCTTTCCAATTTTGTGTTATATACAAATTGCTACAATCTCCATTCATAAAGATAATAATGGTAGGACTTAATAATACAATCATGGCAAGATTGGGGACATTGAGCAGGAGTACAATAATTCAATGATCTTCATTTTAGGTTGCTGACTGGAATCTCCTTTCAGTATCATTTCACATATGGTTTTGTATTGTATTTAAAATCATTATCCAATTCCTTTTGTTGTTGATTTCTGCATTGTCAGCTACTTCAAGTACAGATTTTTCTATCAAGAACTCATAGAAACATAGAAACATAGAAAATAGGTGCATGAGTAGGCCATTCGGCCCTTCGAGCCTGCACCGCCATTCGATATGATCATGGCTGATCATCCAACTCAGTAACCCATCCCTGCCTTCTCTCCATACCCCCTGATCCCCTTAGCCACAAGAGCCACATCTAACTCCCTCTTAAATATAGCCAATGAACTGGCCTCAACTACCTTCTGTGGCAGAGAATTCCACAGATTCACCACTCCCTGTGTAAAAAAGTGATTTTCTCATCTCGGTCCTAAAAGACTTCCCTCTTATCCTTAAACTGTGACCCTTAGTTCTGGACTTCCCCCAACATCGGGAATAATGTTCCTGCATCTAGCCTGTCTAACCCCTTAAGAAATTTGTAAGTTTCTATAAGATCCCCCCTCAATCTTCTGCATTCCAGCATGTACAAGCCAAGTCTATCCAGCCTTTCTTCATATGAAAGTCCTGACATCCCAGGAATCAGTCTGGTGAACCTTCTCTGTGCTCCCTCTATGGCAAGAATGTCCTTTCTCAGATTAGGAGACCAAAACTGTACGCAATACTCCAGGTGTGGTCTCACCAAGACCCTGTACAACTGCAGTAGAACCTCCCTGCTCTTATACTCAAATCCTTTTGCTATGAATGCTAACATACCATTTGCTTTCTTCACTGCCTGCTGCACCTGCATGCCTACTTTCAATAACTGGTGTACCATGCCACCCAAGTCTCGTTGCATCTCCCCTTTTCCTAATCGGCCACCATTCAGATAATAGTCTACTTTCCTGTGTTTGCCACCAAAGTGGATAACCTCACATTTATCCACATTATACTGCAGCTGCCATGCATTTGCCCACTCACCCAACCTATCCAAGTCACCTTGCAGCCTCCCAGCATCCTCCTCACAGCTAACACTGCCCCCCTTGTTCCCTATTGATTTTCCATTGACTTAACACAAAAGCTGTGATCGAAGACAGTCTAAAGCCCATAACTTTATTAAAAATTAAGAGAACTGAAATAAATTTTCAGTTATTGTAGATTGAAGCATTCTGAAACAAATATGAAACAATCTTACTTGGATGACCTGAAATTAAAGCATATAATTAGTTAGTTGCCCAATTGTAGCTAATTCCAAAATTCAATTACTAGATCTAAACATCTATCCATTTCTTAAGGAAAGATCAACATTTTTAAATAGCCTAAGTGTCCAAAGAACATTCACACAAGAATTCACAATAAAACATGATTTTTAAATCTCATTGACATTAATTTATAGGCCAAATGGAAGGGATTTGGTGTTCAATTGCTGTAAATTAATGGCCATTTAAATCAGCCATTAAATAGGATTCTGTGGAACGCGCTGGTTTAGAACGCTGCCATTGCGGTGAATTTGAACCCCATGTCGGCATGAAAGATACTGCCGGTTCAGATGGGCCCCCAAGTCAGCTACTCGCAACATAAAATTTTATACAAAATACAAGGGATCTTAAGCAGCCCTTTTTAATGTAAAAATAAACAACCTACCTTGCCTTGTGCCCTACATGAGATCCGTCCCGTTGTCGGGGTTCACGGCTTTAGAGGATGATTTTTAATTTACTATAACAATTAAATAACCCAATTTAGTTTAAAAATACCTGCAGCGAACGAATTTTGCAGCGATTTTTCGTCAGCAACTAAGTAGGCTGAACAACCTAGAGAAAATCGCGTTTTAAATCCGCCCCCTCTCAAAGACGCCTAAGTCGCGCACACGGGCAGCGGCAGAACTGCAGAGCTGCTGAAGGTAAGTTTTGCAACATATATACATCTCATTTCCCTAAAGGAGATCCAGCATTGCACCCTCTATAAAGCCCTCTATAACGTGATTAAGGACACATTTATTAAATTCTACCCCGTCCATGCTCTTTATACAATGGGCGATACAATCAAAATTTCTCACTAAAACCACCCTATGTTTTTCCAACTATTTGTAATCTTTCTACACATTAGCTCCTCTCAATTCCTGTTGACTATTGGCAGATCTATAATAGACTCATAATACTGATCAAGCCCTTACTTTTTCTAAGCCACAAATATTGCCTCACAGAGAGCATATATCACATAAATATGCTCTCTAAGTATGGTGGATATGTTCTCCCTGTTCATAAAGTCAGACATCACCCCCTCTCTTCTCTTACCTGTATCTCTATCACACCTGTGACAGCTGGACCATGGAGCACTGAGCTGTAATCTATGCAAATGTGGCAACATGCACCCACTTTAAGGCATCCTGATACAAAAGTCAGATTTTACTTCACGTGAGTGACTACGTGAAGACCCCGTCCAGCACGCATGCGCGCCATATCGGCCTCGCATTGCGCAAACAACAGGCTGTTGAAGCTCTGCTTCCAACAGCTCGGACCTGAAGGTAAGTTTTTAACTTTTTCAGGTCTCTTTTTTACTGCAGGAAGTGTTCAGAGCTCCTGCTGATAGTCCGAGGTCGGAACCCCAGCGCCACCCGGCTCCCTTCTACAGGGACCGCCGAGGGGGGAGGGGGGAGGGAATCCCGGCTGCGAATCACGGGGATATCCGAAGCCGACCACAGAATTGCGGGGAAGCCCTTTATCAGGGACCGCGGGGATATCCGAAGCCGACAGAATGGCGGGGAAACCCCGTTTACTAAGCCACGCCGGCTCAGGGGAAGCCCTAAACTGAGGGAGCATTCAAAGGGGAAATCCCGGCTCCTGACACTGCAAGGATCCCTGCTACAAAGTTCCATAGATGCTGCTGCGCCCGCTGAGTTTCACAAGCATTTTAGGTCCCAACTACAAGCGCCATGGGGAATGCCGACCGCAGGAAGAAGCCTGGCTGCGGGGACCATGGAACCTCAGAAGCCTGCAGGTAACCTGCCTTCTGGGACAGGAGGAAGACCGAGGGTAACCCGGTCTCCGAAACTGCGGGGAAGACTGCGGGTACCCGACTTCGGAGACCGCGGGAAGACCGCAGGAACCCGACGTTGGAGACCGCGGGAAGACAGCAGGAACCCGTCGTTGGAGACCACAGGAAGACAGCAGGAACCCGTCGTTGGAGACCACGGGAAGACAGCAGGAACCCGACGCTGGAGACCACGGGAAGACCCCAGGAACCCGACGTTGGAGACCACGGGAAGACCCCAGGAACCCGACGTTGAAGACCGCAGGAAGACAGCAGGAACCCGACGCTGGAGACCACGGGAAGACCCCAGGAACCCGACGTTGGAGACCACGGGAAGACCCCAGGAACCCGACTTTGGAGACCACGGGAAGACAGCAGGAACCCAACGTTGGATACCACGGGAAACCACGGATAATCCGACGTTGGAGGCCACGGGAAACCACGGATAATCCGACCAGAGACCAAGGGAAAACCACGTGTAACCCAGCTTCAGGGCCTGTGGGAAGTCCACAAATAACCCAGCTTCAAGGACCATGGGAAAACCGTGGATAGCCTAGTTCCAGGGACCGTGGGAAGACTGCAGATAACCCAGTTTCAGGGACCGTGGGAAGACTACGGATAACCAAGCTACAGGGACCTTGCGAAGAACACGGGTAGAACCGTGCTTGGGGGAAACCTCAGCTACGGGAACCGTGTAAAAGCTGCGGGTAGATCCGTGCACGGGGGAAACCTCAGCTACGGGGACCGTGTGGAAAACACGGCTAGGACCGCAGAAGAGCGGGTAGCCGGCGGCGAATTCAGACTCCAGCTGCCCGAGGAGGGTAAGAGCAGGAGACTGAAAGGCCTAGACTGAAGTCAGGCCAGGAGGGCCCCTCCGATATGGATTTGTCCTCGGACATTTTACCCATCCTATTGGCCATGGAGGGCCATATCAGCGCAGGTCCCCTCGAGAGCCCGTGGCAGCACCTTTTTCAGGGCTGCCTACAAAACTCCCTTCTGCAAAGGTGAGTGCGAGGAGTCAGTTGGCAACTGACTCTGAAGTCGAAGCATGTCCGAGGAACAGGTGCTGGCTGGGAGTTACCATGCACCTGGAAATACATGGGTCCACATACACCAGCAGCCCTACGACCCAATCAAGGATGGAAATCGAACCCACATCGGGGGCATTTTTGGGCTTACCATAAAGCCACCGGTACCCATGACGGTAGGTGGGTCTGGTTCTTTCCGAAACGTGGGGTAGTGGACCATTTACAAGAAGGTTGGATGAGTTTAGTTTATACTGTACAGTACAAGCGAGACAGTCTAGGAATATGGCAGAGTTGCTTCTTTAGGCAGATTTGCTATTATGACAAATGAGGCATGTTTATTATCAACAAGCCCAACTTGCATGTGCAGTATAGACATTGAAACTTTGTGACTATTAATTCCCATGGGGTCAGCTTCATTCACAGGGTGGAGATATCTGAAATTTAACTGGATGGGACAATGATACAGTTAAAACATTGCAAAATAGGCTAACTTCAGTTCCCAGGTTATTTACAAAAATGAGTGCTTCGGCTGCTCAGAGCTTTTAAAGATATTGTTAAGAACTATCTGGATGAGATTAAATTACATACTGATGCTATTGTTCAGGATGAGAATTTGCTCATGCCATCTAGTTACAGATGTGGATGGTAGAGTTTCCAATTCCTCAGTTACATGGTATCAACTACCTATAGACACTGGGTGCATTCTGTGGATTAAAGGTTATGCGAATATGCCCATCTGCATGCTCTAGTCCAAGTTGATACACTTTGGTGGTGGCAAATGTCTGTTTACATAGGTGCAAACAAGTCAAAATATCCGGTGATAGTTTACCTAAACCTCATTATGGTACACAATATGGGTGTTGGATCACAAAGTATTAAAATACATTGTGAACATTAAAGACCAAGAAACTTGCATCCAGGCTCAATCACCAGTGGAAAATATGTGGCATATCGGTAGCGTTGGTTACATTCTAGCTACAATAAGGAGGAATGTTCTTTTATGTCTTCCTCCATTTCTGCCTCAACAGATGGGTTTGCAAAATTCAGCAAGTTCCCGCCTCAGGCATTTTTATAGTGCCTGCCGGGCTTAGCCAGCCATGGTTCCCACTGATGTGGGGAATGATAGAACCATATATGGTTATTCTAGACACAAGTATTGGTCTAGCCGTGACGCAGGAAACCGTCCTCAGCATGATATAATCAATTCTTTGCATTACAGAGACTGAGAAGACAGTTCCTGCTATTAAACCAACCATGAACTTGCTTGCTGCAGATGCAGGTATAGCACCAAAAAATATGTATATTTCCTCATAAGGAGATGGGAGGTATTTGTTTATAATTATATTACATATTCGGCACGGATGACTGACGTCTTGTAGTTCAGACTCATATGAGGGCTTGGCAAATCATGATGTCTTAAGTGCCATCTACCATACCTAAGTGCTTCATCATACTGGCTGAAAGCAGTAGAATCCACTCTGGGGGGTCACCCTCTGAGCTCTAGATTATGAAGAAAATCTGCAACTAGAAAAACTCCCAGGCCTAGGGACGCAGAAATATGGGGTGTTAACGTTGTGCTGTGTCGCTTCACTGAAGGGCTCCAGCTACATCCCTGTCCTTGGGCTAACTCACTTATAAGTGGTTACGCTCATAGCCCTGCATGCAGCACTACGGGTCCTGTCATTACATAAACGTTGACTGGATAGGATGATTATATCTGCAGGCTAAATAACACTTATGTTAAGACTTAGTCAAGCAGTATAGACCAGGGACACCAGATCTCAAACTAGATGTTCACATATCCCATGATCCTTCGATTGTGTATGGTCACACATCTACACCAGAATGTTAGATCACTAGAGCGTAGAGACTCTGAACTAGCAATATTGTTAGTTACATCTAGCGTCAAAAGAAGGTATAACTTCAGACCATCTTCAGGTGGTTATGGGTCTGGCTTATACAGGAGTAAATACTGACATTTCAAATCACTCCACCAAGGCTGTAACAACCTCAGCAGCAGGGTTATGGAAGATAGCGGGACCACATCCTAGCGGTTGCAGGATTGTCAATCTAGCAATTTTTCCACACATTTAGTACTAACCCGTTGCCAGGTGCGGGGGGTATTTACGAACTCTATGTTAAGTTCTGTTCATAGTTCCTCCCGAGTAAGTGAGGTTACTTTTGTCATTATTCATGTCTGAATATGATAACATACTTCCTCCCCTGGTCAACTAAGGCAGTGAGTGAAGCATGGACTCGTTCCACAGCATGAAATCACAGATCTTTAAAATCTTCACGTAGTCACTCATGTGACTCCGAAGTAAAATAGTAAGATTAAACGAGAACTTACCAGTTTTGAAGTTTGATCTTTATTTTATGAGGAGTTACGACGAGAGATTACGTGCCCTCCGCTCTCGCCCTGTATCATAAAGGTCAACTGGTATCCCAGTTCTTCTTATCTTACTATGTTTATTTAATCTACTGTTGTCTGTGACTTCACACCGCTGCTTTGAAGAATGTCACGCATGCGTGCTGGATGGGGTCTTCACGTAATCCCTCATCATAACTCCTCATAAAATAAAGATCAAACTTCAAACTGGTAAGTTCTCGTTTAATCTTACTATTAAACTGTCAACTTGAGAGTTTAAAGTATTGCTTCTGCTGTTTGTAATAATCTGGATAGGGGCTGTAGTATTTTAATTTAAAGATACAGTGCGGAAACAGGCACTTTCGCCCACCAAGTCCGCACCTACCAGCGATCCCGGGACATTAACATTATCCTACACATACTAGGGACAATTAAAAAAATTACCAAGCCAATTATTCTACAAATCTGTACATGTTTGGAGTGTGGGGCGAAACCGGGGGAAATCCCACACAGGTTACGGGAGAAAGTGCAAACACCGTACAGACAGCAACTGTAGTCAGGATCGAACCCGTGTCTCTGGCGTTGTAAGACAGCAACTCTACTACTGTGCCACCGTGCCGTACTTGGCAAAACCAATATCAAAACATGTGGTTTTCCCCTGTTACGCAACATCTCCATCATGAGAGCGCAGCCCTTTTGATATTTACAGATACAGAGGAAGAGCTGGGAAGCAGGCGATGGATGAATAGCAGCAGGAAGCAAAGGAGGAGGAACCTAAAGATGTGTTGCTTGCATGGGAACAACTTGTGCACTGCAATCCATTTCTCACGGCTCCAATTTAGCTTCCAGGTTTCCAACATCTGTTGTGATGGTAGAAGTCCAATTCCCATCACAATTATAAGTGTAAATATTTGCATAATAAAACAAATTTGATAAAAAATCAACCCTTTGGGTCCACCACTAACCGTTGCAGATTTAAGTATATCACTACATTATGTTAATTCATTTGGTTCATGTTTTTTAAATTTGGATTTTGTGGATAAAACAAGCATTTATGTAAGTCAAGTCTGCTCACTAATGCTCCCAGAATGTATAATGTGCCTCTCTTTAATTACCAGCATATAGACCAAATAATGAACACTCACGGAAAACAGATCATGCAAGCAGTGACTCTCATCCTCGAAGGGGAACATAATATTGAAGTTAAAGAACAGGTACGTTTTTTAGATATCGTTGAAGCATTCGTCATACTTGATATATATTATTTGGTGATTTACGTGAGCAAAGTTGACTATCCTCGCCTCTTTGGGGTGTTTTACTGTATGTTGATGCATTATAAGCACCCTTAAAATTCCTGCCCAATCAGCCGCTGTCTCCAAGGGCATTGTGTCCAATCACATAATGCGCTGGTCACTCGGCGGCCAATCAGACGATGTCTCCGAGGGGCGTTGCGGCCAATCACCGACCAGCTTCCCTTACTGAAGCAGAAGATGGCTGCAGCCAAAATCACTTTTTCTCTGCTGTTTGTACAATGTGCTGGGCAAAGAAACATTTCAGGCAACATTTTTTGTAAAGATTTTTTTAGCTGTATGAAGTCATTTATTTCATGAAATATGTATCTTTTGGCAATTATTTTACTGGTTGTGTGTTAGAAAAATTCTAAGCTTCTGTTATGTAAACTACCAGCAGAAAGCATGGGGATCACTTTCAATTTATTGAAAATGCAGGCAAACTATCGTCAAACTTCTAAAAAAAAAACCCTTAAAATCCAGGAGCTAAGGCGGGCCCCTGGACCCCACCCGTAATGGGCTTCGGCGCTCCCACTCCATCAATCCGCGCACTCATAGTAAGATTTTTCATTTTCAAATGTTGGCAGGAATGCATAAGTAGGAAAAGAGATGGGATCCTGTGGAAGGAATGTTGCGAGTTAGGAAAGAGGTTAAAAAGCAGGACCTCAAGGGTTGTAATTTCTGGATAGCTCTTAATGCCACTTGTTGGTACAGGCAGGTATACAAGGCCAGATGATTGTGTGGCTGAGGAGCAGGTGTAACGGACAGGAATATTCCGGATTTTGCATCATTGGGTTAACCTCTGGGGCAGGACAAGAGCAGGAAGTACTAATTTCATCTCTGAAATTGTATTTTCTGGTTGTGTTCAGCTTTCCAATGGACATTTTGCTTGTTTAAGAAGGAACTGCAGATGCTGGAAAATCGAAGGTAGACAAAAATGCTGGAGAAACTCAGCGGGTGAGGCAGCATCACTGGAGCGAAGGAAATAGGCAACGTTTCGGGTCAAAACCCTTCTTCAGATTGATGTGACAGTGGGGGGAGCGGGAGGATGAAAGGAAGAGGTGGAGCCAGAGGGCTGAGGGAGAGCTGAGAAGGAGAGGACTACCGGAAATTAGAGAAGTCAATGTTCATACCGCTGGGGTGCAAACTGCCCAAGGTGCATATGAGGTGCTGCTCCTCCAATTTCCCGTGGTCCTCCCTCTGGCCGTGGAGGAGGCCCAGGACAGAAAGGTCGGATTCGGAATGGGAGGGGGAGTGGAAGTGCTGAGCCACCGGGAGATCAGGTTGGTTATTGCGAACCGAGCGGAGGTGTTCGGCAAAGCGATTGCCAAGCCTACGCTTGGTCTCACCAATGTAGAGCAACTGACATCTAGAGCAGCGAACATTTCCAACTGACTTAGGTCAGTTACACCCAAGTTCAAGTTCGAGTTCACATTTATTGCCACATGCACCAATTAAAGTACAGTGGAATTTGATTTACCATGCAGCCACACAATCAAAAAGAGCACGATACACAATAGAATATAACATGACCATCCACCACAGTGGAATCAACATTCTTCACTGTGGTGGAAGGCAATAATGTTCAGTCAGTCCTCCTTCTTTGTTCATCCGTGGTCGGGGCCATGCCGCCGCCGCTACGGACGGCTCGATGTGCAGGCCCTCTCGTCACGATGCTCGAAACTCCGACGTCAGGAAGGACGGACACACCGCGGCTTGGAGGTCCCGAATCGGCCGCTTCCTACCGGAGACCGTGACGTCACGATGTTATAGGCCGCAGGCCGGCGGTCGGAGCTCTTCTCTGGCGATCCCCGGCAAGGGCTCGCCTGACTCCGCGATGGAAAGTCCATGCCTCACCCGCGGCTAAAAGCTCCACAGACCGCGGCTTCAGGATGTTATAGTCTGCGTGCCAGCGATCGGAGCACTTCTTCTGGCGACCCCTGACATGGAATCGCCCGACTCCGCCATGGAAAGTCCGCGCTGAAGCTCTGGGCCCGACTCTGGGAGAGGCCGCACCAATCCAAGCTGTTAGGCCGCGAGGGAGGGCGAAAATGCGACTCTCTCTCTCTCTCCCTCGCTTAGTTTGTCGTCACGTGTACCAAGGTACTGTGCTAACCAGTCAGCAGAAAGACAATACATGATTACAATCAAGCCATTTACAGTGCAGAGATGCATAAGGGAATAACGTTTAGTGCAAGGTAAAGGCAGCCAAGTCCGGTCAAGGATAGTCCGAGGGATATCAAAGAGGTAGATAGTAGTTCAGCACTGATCTCTGGTTGTGGTAGGATGGTTCAGTTGCCTGATTTATTCAGAAACACCAAAGAAAAGACTGTATTTGCATAAAAACCTGGTGTATTTGAGGCGGTGAAGGTGGTGCCTGCTTGCTGTCCTTGTCAAACCTACCAGAGGCTGACATTTTGGAATGTGCTGTTTAAGAATCTTTGAGCAACTTATAGCATGCAACTTGCAGGTGGCACTGTGAACACATTGCAGCAATGGGGAAGGGAATGATTATATAAGGTGATGGATGAGGTGCCAAACAAGTGGGCTGCATTGTCGCAGATGGTATCGACCTTTAGAGTGTTCTTAAGAGATGCATTCATCTAAACAAATGAAGAGCATTCCATCATACCTCGAGCATGGCTCCTGAGATGGTGGAATGTCTTTATGGAATCAGGTTGCTGTAGGATATTGTGTTTCCGATGTGCTGATGGGGGAAATTGATAAGCATATGATAAATGAAAACTATGTTTAGGTGAGTATAAAAACTATTAAATAGCAGACCGTCTACTCAAAAAAAGATGTATAAAATGTTGAGGAGGAAACCTGTTGTGCAAAATTAATTTACTTTATTCATCATGAGGAACAAGTTCATAGCTGTTAACTTTAATGCAGAAGTCTATAAATACTGAAGTGGAAATCATGTTATGATTTAAAATCATTTTATAGAGTACTGTGAAGAAGTTAGAAATCACAGCATTATTAAGAGGAAATTTTCGGGATTTCAGTGCTGTTTCTATCTATCATGCTGACTTCTGTTATCCCGATATTCAAAGAGAAAGTAATGAACCAAGGAGTGATGGATACTAGTGCTAGATAAGAATGCTATGATTCTTTGGATGAGGATTATAGGCAAACGCTCAAAGACAATGATAATAGGTATTAATGTTTTTTAAAGCGCAGATTATATCTTTCAATCTACTACATTTCCTTGGCTAATCTATTTGCTGTTCCACCCTGTGACTGGTACATATACAGGATGGAGGTGAGGACATATGATTGGAATTATACTGTAGTCTGAATCCTTTCATTGCGAAAGAGTGGTCCATTCACATTTATCCAACTACAGCTGTGAACACTAGCTATTTTATTCAAACAGTTTGTGTGTTCACGTATCAATGTTTAATGTCTTGTAACATTAAAGGAAATCGAGACAATTATTTAAAGTGCCAAATTGATCTTTAAGAAGTGAAACAACTCCTTGAAGAGCAATTAGATGTATAATTTGGATTGATTTTAATTTCTTTAAAGTTCCAGGATTGATAGTTAATTTAGTGAAAGCATATTTCCAAGATGTCCGACAGCATGGCAGAGACTAGAGATGGCCATTGTGGCCGGGTGTACTATTTCCCTGTTAGCGTTTACAATGGCGATGGAGCTAGTGATTAGAGCATCATAGTGGGTCGTCGGCAGGGAGTGACGGCAGGATGGACTGCACCTCCCTCCTATCAGGACCTATATGGATGATATGACCTTGGTGACCAGAACAGTGGCATGTACAAGGAGGTTATTGGAGAAGATAATTGATAATCTTTGATGGGCTAGATTGAAGATTAAGCCTAGTAAATCACGGAGTATCTATTTGGCAAGAAGAAAGGTAGTAGAGAAAAGGTTTTATGTTGATGAAAAAGAAATCCCGTCTATAATGGAGAAACCAATTACAAGTTTGGTGAGGTGGTATAACAGGAAGTTGGATGACACTGAACAGGTTCAGCAACTTAGAAAAGATGTTATTGCCGGGTTAGAAAGGAGAGAGAAGTCAAGGCTTCAGGTGCCAATTTCTACGGTGGAGTTAGAGAGATTAGTTAGTTCATATATTAGGAAACGGTTTGGAGTTCCATGGTGTCTCAGTAATGTGGCTTTATATGGGAAAGGTATTCTTCATTTACCATTGTCTAGCCCAACAGAGGAGTTTAAGTGTGCTAAGGTAAGGTTAGAGTTGCAATTATCAGGGAGTAAGGATGCCTTTAGTTAATAATCTGGTGCCAAGTGTAACTAGAGGGAGGAAGTGGAACTCAAAGCAGGCAGTAGAAGAAACACAAGCAGCTCGGAGACATACAGACATTGTTGGTGGGGTGTAGCACAGGAAAGAAGGCTCAGGGCTCAGCACAGGGAAACCAGTGTGGAGTAAGGCAGGTCCAACAGAGAGGAGGAAATTGGTTGTAGAGCAGGTACATCGTCAGGAGAAAGCAGTGAGATGTGTAGGGGCAGTAGCTCAGGTTAAGCTGGGACAGTGGATGAACTGGAAAGTGTCGAAAAGAGGAGGTTTAGCTGGAGGGAGCTGTGGTGCATGGGGGCAGGTTGTGTAAGTTTCCTTATAAGGACTATTTCTGATGTGCTGCCATCACCACAGAACCTTAAACAATGTGTCGGTGGGGACCTAGCCTGTCCCTTGTGTACAGACGTGGCAACGTTGAGGCATATTTTGTCAGGATGTAGGACTTTATAGTATCAAAGCGAAGGATGATGCGTACAAATTAGCCAGAAAAAGCAGCATACCAGAGGACTGGGAGAAATTCAAAGACCAGCAGAGGAGGACAAAGGGCTTAATTAGGAAAGGAAAATAGATTATGAAAGAAAACTGGCAGGGAACATAAAAACTGACTGCAAAAGTTTTTATAGATATGTGAAAAGAAAGAGATTAGTTAAAACAAATGTAGGTCCCTTGCAGTCAGAAACAGGTGAGTTGATCATGGGGAACAAGGATATGGCGGACCAATTGAATAACTACTTTGGTTCGGTCTTCACTAAGGAAGACATAAATAATTTGCCGGAAATAGCAGGGGACCGCGGGTCAAAGGAGTTGGAGGAATTGAGTGAAATCCAGGTTAGCCGGGAAGTGGTGTTGGGTAAATTGAATGGATTAAAGGCCGATAAATCCCCAGGGCCAGATAGGCTGCATCCCAGAGTACTTAAGGAAGTAGCTCCAGAAATAGTGAATGCATTAGTAATAATCTTTCAAAACTCTTTAGATTCTGGAGTAGTTCCTGAAGATTGGCGGGTAGCAAACATAACCCCCCTTTTTAAGAAGGGAGGGAGAGAGAAAATGGGGAATTACAGACCAGTTAGTCTAACATCGGTAGTGGGGAAACTGCTAGAGTCAGTTATTAAAGATGGGATAGCAGCACATTTGGAAAGTGGTGAAATCATTGGACAAAGTCAGCATGGATTTACGAAAGGTAAATCATGTCTGACGAATCTTATAGAATTTTTCGAGGATGTAACTAGTAGCGTGGATAGGGGAGAATCAGTGGATGTGGTTTAACTGGACTTCCAGAAGGCTTTCGACAAGGTCCCACATAAGAGATTAGTATACAAACTTAAAGCACAAGGCATTGGGGGTTCAGTATTGATGTGGATAGAGAACTGGCTGGCAAACAGGAAGCAAAGAGTAGGAGTAAACGGGTCCTTTTCACAATGGCAGGCAGTGACTAGTGGGGTACCGCAAGGCTCAGTGCTGGGACCCCAGCTATTTACAATATATATTAATGATCTGGATGAGGGAATTGAAGGCAATATCTCCAAGTTTGTGGATGACACTAAGCTGGTGGGCAGTGTTAGCTGTGAGGTGGATGCTAGGAGACTGCAAGGTGACTTGGATAGGCTGGGTGAGTGGGCAAATGTTTGGCAGATGCAGTATAATGTGGATAAATGTGAGGTTATCCATTTTGGTGTCAAAAACGGGAAAGCAGACTATTATCTAAATGGTGGCCGATTGGGAAAGGGGGAGATGCAGCGAGACCTGGGTGTCATGGTACACCAGTCATTGAAGGTAGGCATGCAGGTGCAGCAGGCAGTAAAGAAAGCGAATGGTATGTTAGCTGTCATTGCAAAAGGATTTGAGTATAGGAGCAGGGAGGTTCTACTGCAGTTGTACAGGGTCTTGGTGAGACCACACCTGGAGTATTGCGTACAGTTTTGGTCTCCAAATCTGAGGAAGGACATTATTGCCATAGAGGGAGTGCAGAGACAGTTCACCAGACTGATTCCTGGGATGTCAGGACTGTCTTATGAAGAAAGACTGGATAGACTTGGTTTATACTCTCTAGAATTTAGAAGATTGAAAGGGGATCTTATAGAAACTTACAAAATTCTTAAGGGGTTGGACAGGCTAGATGCAGGAAGATTGTTCCCGATGTTAGGGAAGTCCAGGACAAGGGGTCACAGCTTAAGGATAAGGGGGAAATCCTTTAAAACCGAGATGAGAAGAACTTTTTTCACACAGAGAGTGGTGAATCTCTGGAACTCTCTGCCACAGAGGGTAGTTGAGGCCAGTTCATTGGCTATATTTAAGAGGGAGTTAGATGTGGCCCTTGTGGCTAAGGGGATCAGGGGGTATGGAGAGAAGGCAGGTACGGGATACTGAGTTGGATGATCAGCCATGATCATATTGAATGGCGGTGCAGGCTCGAAGGGCCGAATGGCCTACTCCTGCACCTAATTTCTATGTTTCTATGTTTCTACTAGTCTTTCTCAGGGTCAGTATACTTGGCAGCATAACCAGGTATTGAAGTGCAGAGCTGCAGCAATTGAGAGGAGGAGTGTACAGGTGAATTCAGTAGCATCAGGACTGAAGGTGTAGTGATTTGTTTTGTCCGTGAGGGAGAGATAGGTAGAGGAGGGAAGTCTGCAGCCAAGTATGAGTTCGGCCAGTTACAGGGGAGCCAATGTTTGGAACATGCTGGTAAATTTAGGAGGAAACCTTGTTCTGCAGGAAATAATTACTACTAGTTTGCGGCGTTGTATAGTGTTATGGTCAGTTAGTCAGCGGATAGTGTATTTTATAGAACTGACGGTGCCTTGGGAAGGACTTAGTGGATGAGGTTGATGAAAGGAAAAGACTGAGATATGTAGAGTTGGCAGCAGAGGTTGAGCAGTGAGGATGGAGAGCAAGAGTACGCCGGGTAGAGGTGGGTTGTAGACGTTTCATAGCGAGATCAACCACATCGCTATTTGGAGAGCTCGGAGTTCATGGACAGAGTTTGCGTCAGGCCGTGAAACAGATGTCAGAAGCAGCAGAGCAAGGCAGTTGGTGGGTTTGGTGGAGAAGAAATAGTGTCAGTTGGGGACAGAAAGCAAACGTATGACATGCAGTATGTGTGTTTCTTTGTAATTATAGTCTGTGCAAGTATATCCCAGTCTTATGCAAGGTTGATATTTGTGGTGTTACGAGTTTAATGGTGGGTTAGGATTAGTGGAAGATAGGATGCAGGTGTTTATCATTTGTTAGTGTGAGCTAATCGTCTGTAGCTCCCTTTATTTAGTAGATACTGGTAGCACAGGTGGTGAGAGCTGGTATTGAGGGGGGTTGTTCTGGGACGTCAGAATCAACTGTTGACTTGTCGTGGGGAGTAACTCAACAAAACACCAGTGAAGGGAGATGCCCACTTGATAACCTCAATGATATACTTGCATCTACATGATCAGTTTAAAAATGAAATGAGCTTGTTAACATGTGGGTAGCTGTTGTTTGCATATGGAGCTAGTTATTGTCCTTAGCATAAGTTGGTATATTCAGTTACATAGTACTTTGGGCTTGGTTTTCCATGTTGAGAGCTTATCCTGGTGTTACAGCACACGTACCTTGTGTTTTAATTGTGCTTTAAAATGCTGCCAATCCAATGCTACAACTGTAAAAGTTGGAAACACAGTGATTCAAGGAGAAAGGAGATGTATGTAGGCACAGGAGACTGAAGAAGGGTCTCGACCCGAAACGTCAACTATTCATTTTCTCCAGAGATGCTGCCTGACCTCCTGAGTTACTCCAGCTTTTTGTCTATCACGGGAGACTATAGATGCTGCAATTTTGTGCGAAAAACAAAATGCTGGATGAATTCAGTGGGTCGGGTAGCATCTATGGAGGGAAATGAACAGACAGTGTTTCGGGTCGGGGACCTTCAGACTGCTCGCCAGATGACCTTTAAGTTGTGAAGATGAATCTGGACCCAAGACGTCCCCGACTCACTGAATTTGTTTCTTTACACCTGGAGACCAATGTTTCAGGCACAGCCCGGTGTTGTTTTGATAGATTGTGTTAATGTTAATAATTTGTGATTCTTATATAATCACATTACATTTTCAGTGCAATAATTTTGATTTTAGTTTTAAATCTTCCTGATATCTAAATAGCAATCCTGCATCAACCAGCATTTATTATTTAGGTTGTCATGTACAGTGAAAAGCTTTCTTTTGCATGCAAGCCAATCAGATCTGATAACATCATGCATAAATACAATCAAGCCAATCTCAAGGGCAATAGGTAGAGCAAAGGGGAAGACACAGAGTGCAGAATATTGTTCTCAGCATTGTAGCGCACCGGTTCCAAGTCCACAGCAGGGTTGGGATGAATCAGACAGTACCCTAGCTCATGGAAGGACCATTCAGAAGCCTGATCACAGATAGTTTGGTGCATGCTTTCAAGCCTCTATACCTTATGCCTGATGGGAACAGGGAGAAGAAGGAATGACCAGGGTGGGACAAGACTTTGTTTATGTTGGTCGCTTTTTCTGAGGCAGTGTAAAGTGTAGATGCTGTCAGTGGTGGAAAGTGGGAAGTCTGGTCTGTGTGATGGACTGAGCTAATCTACAACTCTCTGCAATTTCTTAAGGGCCTGTCCCACTTACGCGATTCTTTGGGCGACTTGTCGGCACCCGTCATAGTGCAGCAGGTCGCCGAAAATTTACTCCAGCATTTTGTGTCTATTTCCAATTTCTGTATCAGAACAGATATTAAATCCTAATCAGATGGATATTTTGGTAACATAAACCTGGAGATCCTCAATTAATAGTAGATGAGGATTGTGTATTTATTTCAATTCTGAGCACCTATTTTGGGGAAACCTGCATCAAATTAGATTTGTTTGAAAAATGTAGTTTTAAAAAAAAGTTTGATCAATTCAGAACAGTTTGGTAATGTTTTTGAATGTCGACACATACTGGGAGGGTTCTTAATCTATCAAAAATGTTGTGAGCTGGCTAAACTGGAGTATGACTTCAGAGGTTGCCATCTATTTAAAGCATTTTCTGAGCTACCTATGTGGTGGAATGTATGTGCACAGCGAGACCTCGTTGTTGAAGTTGGAGCACTTTTAACAAGTTAGCCATGTGTGGACCACACAAGGAAAGTGTTGTCACTTACTCAAGGGGCCGTGACTTGATTGTGTGTGAATGTATGTAAAAATATCACATTGATAACTTGTGAATTTGAGAGGAGCCTTCTGGTGGAGGTATTCCCATAATCCTGTAGCCCTTAAAAGACACAAAATGCTGGAGTAATTCAGTGGGTCAGACAGCATCTTTGGAGAACATGGATAGGTGATGTTTCGGATAAGGACCCTTGTTCAAACTTAATTGTCTAAAAGGTATCTGAAGAAGGGTCCCAACCTGATAGGTCACCTATCCATGATTTCCAGAGATACTGCCTGACCTGCTGACTTACTCCAAGATATTGTGTATGTCTTTGGTAAATCAGCATCTGCAGTTCCTTGTTATTACCCTGTTGTCCTTGTTTTTCTTGTTGTTCGGGATTGTGGTGTTGTAAATATATTTTCACCGACGTTTTAATCATTCCACATAAATTCTTCCGTTATACTAGAATTGTTTTCTGCGATAAATGTGCTTTTCAAATGCCGACTAAATGGTCCAGGAATTTAACTTGGCTCCGGACATGGGAGAATGTTTACAGAAAATTGCTTTGTTTCAAAATTATTTGTAAATATCCATTTTCACATTTTGCTGTTAATTAGATAGAATAAAAACAAGCCTGACATTGTGGTGAGTCTGTCTCAAATAAGATTGTTCCAACATCAAAAGTATATTTTGTAGCTTTTATAAAAAATGGCTAGTTTAATTGAGGTTATTACTAATAAAAAAAGATTTCCAAAGGTTTGAATTAATTGGTGGTTCTGTGATCTCCCACACTCTATTCTGAACTTGTGATATACTGAGAAATACTATTTTTTTTAATATCCTTTAGACATTATGTATACTTGCTAATATAGCAGATGGAACAACTGCAAAGGATCTCATCATGACAAATGATGACATTTTACAAAAAATTAAATACTACATGGTAAGTAATTTATTTTTCTTAAATTTCAGGAGAAGTACATATTATTTATTTTGGTATTGATTTTCATTTTGGAGAGTATTTCAATGTTTGACTATAGTGGACGAATTCTATCACTTTCATTGTTGCAATCAAGTTACAGGTGCTGTGCTGTTATGCTGCAGGAGCCGCTATTTAAGGGAAATGTTGTGCTTTGCACACTCGCAAATCTATCTTTTTGTTATTGGATATGTGGGCTTTAATGTTATAGGCGTTTAAATTTATCTACGACAATTTATTTTGACACACATGAAACTAACCATGCATATTGTTTTTTTTAAATCGAGCACTTTCTCAATCATACTTGACATTGATGTTTCTTGTAGGTATTTTATTGTGAATTCATCATTCCTGTATGAGTTGATTTCTGAGAACTGATTTAGTTTAGAGATACAGCGTGACAATAGGCCCTTCGGCCCACCGAGTCCACGACGACCAGTGATCACACTAATTCTATCCTACAAACTCTGAGCAATTTACGGAAGCCAATTAACCTACAAACTTGCATGTCTTTGTAATGTTGGAGGAAACCGGAGCACCCGGAGAAAACCCGTACTGATGAAGGCTAGCATGCCAAAAGAAGCCTTCACCAGCCTGTCCACCTGTGACACCACTTTCAGAGGACCTTCTGTTCTACAGGACTCCCGGGGTCATAGAAACATTGAAAATAGGTGCAGGAGTAGTCCATTCGGCCCTTTGAGCCTGCACTGCCATTCAATATGATCATGGTTGATCATCCAACTCAGTATCCTGTACCTGCCTTCTCTCCATATCCCCTGATCCATATAGCCACAAGGGCCACATCTAACTACCTCTTAAATGTAGCCAATGAACTGACCTCAACTACATTCCATGGCAGAGAATTCCAGAGATTCACCACTCTCTGTGTGAAAAATGTTTTTCTCATTTCAGTCCTAAAAGATTTCCCCTTTATCCTTAAACTGTGACCCCTTGTTCTGGACTTCCCCAACATCGGGAACAATCTTCCTGCATCTAGCCTGTCCAACCCCTTAAGAATTTTGTAAGTTTCTATAAGATCCCCCCTCAATCTTCTAAATTCTAGCGAGTACAAGCCAAGTCTATCCAGTCTTTCTTCATATGAAAGTCCTGACATCCCAGGAATCAGTCTGGTGAACCTTCTCTGTACTCCCTCTATGGCAAGAATGTCCTTTCTCAGATTAGGAGACCAAAACTGTACGCAATACTCCAGATGTGGTCTCACCAAGACCCTGTACAACTGCAGTAGAACCTCCCTGCTCCTATACTCAAATCCTTTTGCTATGAATGCTAACATACCATTCGCTTTCTTCACTGCCTGCTGCATCTGCATGCCTACTTTCAATGACTGGTGTACCATGACACCCAGGTCTCGTTGCATCTCCCCTTTTCCTAATCGGCCACCATTCAGATAATAGGGTACTTTCCTGTTTTTGCCACCAAAGTGGATAACCTCACATTTATCCACATTATACTGCATCTGCCATGCATTTTCCCACTCACCCAGCCTATCCAAGTCACCTTGCAGCCTCCTAGCATCCTCCTCACAGCTAATACTGCCCCCCAGCTTCGTGTCATCCGCAAACTTGGAGATGTTGCATTCAATTCCCTCGTCCAAATCATTAATATATATTGTAAATAGCTGGGGTCCCAGCACTGAGCCTAGCGGTACCCCACTAGTCCTACTGGTGGGACTAGTGGGGTCCTACCATTCACTGTGAAAGTTCTATCTTAGTTTGAAATCCCAAACCTCCCACTTATCCAAATTAAACTTTGTTGGCCATTCCACAACCCACTTAAAACCCACTCAAATTTTCTCAGCCGAAGCTATCTCATGCTCATATTTTGTCCTCCTGATATCCTTCTTAAGTACACTCCTGCATCCCTTATACTCCTCTAAGGATTCACTTGATCCCATCTGTTTGGTCCTGACTCATGCCTTTCCCTGTCTTTGGACCAGAACCTCGAGATCCTTTGTCATCCAGAGTTCCTTATTCCAGCTAGTATTGTATTTCACTTTAACAGGAACTGTGTTGTATGTGTCAATGTATCAAAATAAGTCAAAGAGATATTTTGCAGGAAAATTGCTGATCTTTATTAAATCTTGGAAAGTTAACCACGTTAACTTTTATGTTTTATTTAGAGATAAGCTTTCAATCTTGCATCCACTTCATTACCAAATGGCAATTTCCTGATTCTTGCTGAAGCCATCAACCTTTACCTTTGTTAGCTTTAATATTCCTTAGCCAAACTTTCAATCTTTCATACTCCACCCTGTATAAACTTGTGCTTATTCAAACTTTCTGCCTGTATCTGAACTTTCTGTACTTCCTGTTACCCATGTACTTATTGACTTGCACGCTTCCTGATTTGATAGTCCTCTGTATTATAATTCTCCTCTTCACTTTCCATTTTCTTCCTATTCCTCAATACATCTTCTAGATCTACAAGCCCCTAGATCTGCAAATTTTGGACTTTTACTTCCTGATTTTATTAGCAGCCAAGATTTTAGCCATCTTGACCAGAAATTTCTGAATTACTAAAACCTTTCTTTCTTTCCTGCTTCTTAAACCTTTATTTCACCAAAAGCTTCACAATCTCCTCCTGTGAGTGGCTATTTGGGGCAACAGGCATTTTTGCTTTGCATGAGCTACAATCACAGCAATCTGTTGCCGTTGTTTTCCCATTCGTTACAAGGGTTAAGGCACGATAGCAGAATAAATCCCAGGATAAAAAACCTGGGTCCCCTTTTCCTAAAACCTCAAGATCAAGCGCGCTTTTGCCCTTCTGCTCAACGGGAGGTTTCTGTCCTCCCTGAGCTCGCCTTAGGCAACCTGCGTTACGGTGTGACAGGTGTACCTCCCCAGTCAAACTCCCAACCTTTATTCATGGTGCAACAATCTTTAATATAATCACATATCATTCCTCCCGCCCTCATATTCTACCCACTACTGATGTTTAGCGTGGACAGGAATGGTGGACATTCAAGAAATCATTTGATGCTTTTCTGGCTCCAATATAAGTTGAAACAGTTCAATAACTCGCCTTGAAGTGAAAGGAAGCTTGTGTTGATTAATTTAGGTTGCATCTGCATGCAACTCTTAGTATTGGTCGGACATTTTGTGGCTACTTTCAAGACTGTTGGGCCTATTTTGATGAGAGTGCACATGAACACTCGCCTCACCACAAGAAACAGGTGTCAACCATGGTAACTCTTTAAATGGTGTTTTTGGAGAGGAACATTAGTGGTGCTTAGGTATTATGCTGGTCTTAAAATACAGCACCAAGAACCACTGCTCACCCACTGTCTGATATAATGCTTGCCAGATATTTTTTTTAATTTCGGAGGTGCCTTGTATTAGGAAGGTCTACTTATTTAGTGTTTCGGCTGGTAAAAAGTCGGCAAAGTTCATTGTTTGATACCTTTATCATGATGTGTATACTATTGCACAGCTCATTTCTACTCTGTGGCAAGTCCTTTCTGATTTGTTAGTACTTGGATGAACATGCCCTTCATTTTAAATCTTTCTTTTTCCTTTCTCTATAGCCATCTCCAGACTTTCACAGTGTTTAAGAAGGAACTGCAGATGCTGGAAAATCGAAGGTACACAAAAAAGCTGGAGAAACTCAGCGGGTGCAGCTTTGTCGTACAGTTGGAGGGCAGGGGGCAGCTGCACCCGCTGAGTTTCTCCAGCGTTTTTGTGTACCTCCAGACTTTCACATCTCTCTCCACAAACCGTGTAGGATGAAACTGTAAATGCTGGTTTCAACTCGGGATAGACACAAGAAGCTGGAGAAACTCAGCGGGTCAGACAATATCTCTGGAGAAAAGGAATAGGTGTCGATTCGGGTCTGGACCCTTCTTCAGACTGAACAATGTCTAAAGAAGGGTCTTGACCTGAAACGTCACCTATTCCTTTTCTACAGAGATGCTGTCTGACCCGCTGAGTTACTCCAAACTTTTGTGTCTCTCTCCACAAACTCTCTTATTCCCACCAGATAGTTACAATGGCTGTTCTTCTGCTGATCATTCTTGATAGAAACCTCCCTTATTTGCACGCTGGGCTCTTGATAGATCCACTAGAAATGTGATGTCCCCTGCTATATCTATTACTCCAGCTGTTCACTGGTAATGTGCAAACTTAGAATGCTTCCATGAGAGGCATTCGGCTCACTATCTCTGTCTAATGCAAGCACTCTCAGAAATATTAACCCCATTGGCAATGCCCTCCAATTAATTGATTGAAAGTTACAGCATGGAAGCAGGCCTTTCAGCCCACCATGTCAACGCCGACCAGTGATCACTCGTTCGTCCGAACCAGTTCTATGTTAACCCACTTTCACATCCACTTGCTGTACACTGGGGACAATTTACAGAGGCTAATTAATGTACACACTCGCACGTCTCTGGGATGTGGGAGGAAACCGAAAGACCCGGTGGAAACCCACGCTGTCACAGGGAAAACATGCATATTCCACTCAGTACCCAAAGTCAGGATCAAACCTGGGTCTCTGGCGCTGAGAGGCAGCAATTCTACCCGCTGCATAAGGGTCCATTTTCCACCGCGATGTCCACTGTGCTGCCCTTATGGTTCAAACAATTCACTGATGTGATGTGGATGTAATCAAACACTAAAAAATGGACCATTGACTTTGTACCATCAGTCATCGGAATCACCTGTATGAATTTCCATCCATGGCATGATGAAACGTATCTCCAAATTTGATTCCAGTTCCAGAACAAAATGAACAGTGGAGGTTATTTAGCGTTTGTTCACAATTTCACAAGTTATAGGAGTGAAATTAGGCCATTCGGTCCATCGAGTCTACTCCGCCATTCACTCATGGCTGATCTCTGCCGCCTAATCCCATTTTCCTGCCTCCTTCCCATAACCCTTGACACCCGTTCTAATCAAGAAGTTGTCTATCTCTGCCTTAAAAATATCCACTGATTTGGCCTCCACACGTTATACTACCCTCTGACTAAAGATTTCAGCGCTGTTCTTAATAAGCAAATGGCATTTATATCTTCGAACAGAGGATGCATGACTGATCTGCAGACTGGGAAACTAGCATTAAATATATGTTACAGTTTTTAGTTTATTAATTAATTAATTATTTTCCAGGGCCATTCAAATGTAAAGCTCCAGTTGGCAGCTACTTTTTGTATATCCAATCTCATATGGAGTGAAGAGGAAGGTAAGATTTGTAATTATCTTTCGAATTTTGGTTGCATGTGGCTCACAAAGAATAGGCGGTGGCGCAGCGGTACAGTGCCAGAGACCCGGGTTTGATCCCGACTATGGGTGCTGTCTGTACGGGGTTTGTACGTTCTCCCCGTGATTGCTTGGGTTTTCTCCGAGATCTTCGGTTTCCTCCCACACTCCAAAGACGTACAGGTTTGTAGGTTAATTGGATTTGTATAAATGTAAATTGTCCCTAGTGTGTGTAGGATAGGGGATTGTTAGTTGTTGCGGACTCGGTGGGTTGAAGGGCCTGTTTCCGCGCTGTATCTCTAAACTAAACTAAACTAAAAATTATTTTGATCCATAAAAAAACGTCTCGTTGTCAGTTTTTTTAACCTAAAAAATGTTCTTACTGGAATATTAAAAGACTAATTGTGTGCATTGTGTAGTTTTTACATGGGTGTCACACTCAGAATAAGTTGAAGTGGTTGTTACTGGATCATTATCAAGAAGCCTGAAGTATACATCTGGAGGCTGGAGTTTTGATTCCACTATGGTGCTGGGGAATTTAAACTGGAATAATAAATTTGGAATCAAAAGTTATTATCAGTAACTACCAGATAATCATAAAACCCCATCCAATTCACATGTAATTTCATTGCTCATAGTAGCAGCAGCCAAATTTATTTAATAACTTGAAATTAAAATTCTCAGTTGCTGTGGTGAGACTTGGAAGTGATCTTTTTATCGATCTCCAAGCCTCAGGTTTATGGGCCAGTTGGTTCTTCTCCTCCTTTCTCTTGGGCAGGATGACGCTTCCATTTGTTTCTGAAGGGTGGGAGATACCTCTGCACGATCTCTTTAAACCTGGAATGGTTGTTGTACACCAATACTCAATGGTCTTGTGGAGTCAGTCTTACAGCGTGGAAAAAGGCCCTTTGGCCGAACTTGCCCACACCGGCCAACATGTCCCATCAGTCCGAAGAAGGGTCTCGACCCGAAATGTCGCCCATTCCTTCTCTCCAGAGATGCTGCCTGTCCCGCTGAGTTACTCCAGCATATTGTGTCCCATGTACACTAGTTTTACTACCTGCATTTGGTCCATATCCCTCCAATCCTGTCCTATCCATGTACCTGTCCAACCTTTTTCTTCAGTTGTGGGAAGTGCCCATTTATTATGATTAAAATTAGGTAGAAAGAGGAGTAATACTGTTGATCTACCCAAAGTCTGGCATTGAACCTCAACGGCATAGCTCTGTTATTCAGTCTGATAATGTAGAAACACGGAACTACAGATGCTGGTTTACACAAAATGCTGGAGCAACTCAACAGTTCAGGCAGCATCTCTGGAGAACATGCATAGGTGACACTTTGAGGTAGGAGACCTCAGTCTGAAGAAGGGTCTCAACCCGATACGTCACCAATCCGCGCTCTCCAGAGATGCTGCCTGAACTACTCCTGCACTTTGTGTCCTTTTAGTGTGACAATACCTGGAAATAATAGAGGTGTAGCTGTGCACAATATGATAAAGATGCACATACAACCATGGTTATCTTTCCCCACCTGGTTCGATTATTAACACACAAGCTACCTCGAAGCCCTCCCCTACTTTATCGACCCCACCTCATCACATTATTCTACATACTAAAATATATGTGAAACGCACGGATTCATCACCTTGATCCTGGAAACAGACTTTGCTGCACAGACGTTGCACTTACATGTACATGGAAACAAAGCTCCACCCCATCTTCAGAACCCTTTCCCTAATGATCTCCTTGTTGCTTTTGCTCCCTTTCAGATCCCTTCCCTTTCCTTTCCTTTTAAATATCTCTCTTCCTTTCTGAAGAAAGGTTTCGACCCAGAAACGTTACCCATTCCTTCTCTCCAGAGATGCTGCCAGTACCGCTGTTACTCCAGCATTTTGTGTCTGTCCTCTTCCTTTCTCACTCGATTTCAATGACTGAACCACAATGTAATCTTATCTATCATACCTGTACTGTAGCAGACACCGTACTGAACATGAATTATTTACTCTTTCAGTTAGATGGCTTTTTAAAAAAAATACAAAAAGGACCAATTAAAAGTCCTTAATTAAGAAAATCTTATTAATGTTCCAAATGGACCACACATCCCAATAATTCTGAAATGAATTGTTTTTGAAATAAATTTATTACATAGTTTGTTATTATACACAAAGGGAATGTCAATAAAGTGCTTTCAATCTGCAGATGCTAGATTTATGACAGTGACAGGTGATTATGAGGGAATAACTTGTATTTAATTTTATTAGGTTCCCATGAACGACAAGATAAGCTGAGAGAATTAGGAGTAGTAGATATTTTACATAAATTGGTTCAAACTACAGATCTCAACCTGTCTGACAAGTAAGCATTGACAACATTTGTTGAATCTTGCGTTGACTTTAATCATTTTTAATCATTGGCTAATGTCATAAATACTATCAAGCAGCATGTGCTAGCTGACCCCAACTATGTCAAATGTGCTTACTTTTGAAATCTTATGTATGCTACATTGGGGACCTCACTAGGGCAATCAGTAGAAGGTAAAACAAATTTAAGATTGGAATATAAACTATGTTCTGCACAAATTTGATTTTCTGGTCATCTTACATTTTAAGGGCAGATGAGAGAATACAATCTCATTGAACTTGCAACCAACAGTATTGAATTCTGCTCTACTGTAGCCTGTTTGGTAATTTCTTCTCAGTTTCTGTTTGAAACGTAAAATTGACCTGAGCTTGTCTTGAAGTATTTATTTATATGTATTGTCTCTATGGTTAATGTTTTGAAATTATTATTGTTAATCATAGGTGCAAGATGATTTTCATTTTATTGGAACAATAATTTAGCTTTGAATAACTCTTTGAATAAAACAAAGTTAAGAATGTTTAACAAATTCAAGAATCCATGCTGCCATTTTCATATTTGGCATTACATTCATTGGCAAGCACAACAGGGTGGCATGGTGGTGCAAAAGTAGACTACAGGTGCTGTCTGTACGGAGTTTGTACCTTCTCCCCATGACCGCATGGGTTTTAGAAACATAGAAAAATAGAAAATAGGTGCAGGAGGAGGCCATTTGGCCCTTCGAGCCTGCACCGCCATTCATTGTGATCATAGCTGATCATCCACAATCGGTAACCCATGCCTGCCTTCTCCCCATACCCCTTGATTCTGCTAGAGCTCTATCCAACTCTTTTTTTAATTCATCCAGTGAATTGGCTTCTACTGCCTTCTGGCAGAGAATTCCTCATATTCACAACTCTGAAAAAGTGTTTTCTCATCTCAGTTTTAAATGGCCTCCCCTTTACTTAAGAAATCCTATTTTCTCAGAGATCTTTGGTTTTCTCCCACACTCCAAAGACGTACAGGTTTGTTGGATAATTGGCTTGGATTAAGTGTAAATTGTCCCTAATGTGTGTAGAATAGTGTTAATGTGCGGGGATCGCTGGTCGGTACGGACTCGGTGGGCCGAAGGGCCTGTTTCTGTGCTGTCTCACTGAACTAAACTAAAATTAAGACTTGTATATTCAGTATTTCGCACAAACTGCAGTGAGATGGATATCCATGCAGAGATTCATTGAGTCACTGGAGAAAATGTGATCTTATTGTACTGCCTAACCACAATAATGCTTTGTTGGAATCTTGCATGACTACAGTAGAAACGGCATTGCCAAAAACTAATTCTCAATCTATTACAGGGCAAAAACAGCGCTGCAGCAATTTCTGTCATGAGTAGACAACCTGTTGGGGTCCAGTCAGCAGCTCTAAATGGACAGCAGGTGGGAAGTTCAGTGGAGAGCTCGGCCCTGATCCATTTTTGCACAAGTCACCTTGGACTGCAGTTTTTGTGTGCAGTGATTCATGAAGAAATATTAGTCGTTCAGGAAGCAAGTAAGAAATAATGCAGCGGAGAGCAAAGTCCCATCTCAATATGACTGCTTATACAAAACATAAACAGAATGTTTGACTCCCCTCCTTATTGAATCGGAAGAAAAATCTACTCCTGCTGCAGCTGTTTAGTGTGTGATTGGTTACTTTTCTGAATTTTGTTTTTTAAATAGTGTTTTCTACAGATTTTTCTGGGTAGTGTATTGTTTGCTGAATGAAGGCTATACCTGGTGTAAAGAATTTACCTCCACATAACACCCTAAAGAGAATGTAAAATTTAAAAAGTGTGAAATAAAATATATGATTTTGTTTTTAAGATCTGTAGAGAATGTAAAATATGATAAGAATTTGATGAACCACAACTATCTGAGTTTCATTTGGAACTGCATCTGTTAATAGGCCTACACAGGTAGATGTAATGCAGTCTAACTTTTCATACTCCAAAAAGATTTTCCTCAGGGAAGGGGAACACCAGCCTTCACATCAAGATCCAGGTATAAATCTAACTCAGGGACAGGTAATGAAGGAATTCTGCCACCCATTTTCATTGACTATTTGCAGTAGCTTTGTTTCCCTTTCAACGTTTGGGCATTGTGCTTAAGCAGAGACTGGACTTTAACAAATAGATTGTGATGGTTTTGTCCAGTGCACAGTAAAACTTGATCTCGGTGGAGAATCATAGGTTGTGTGAAAGAAGGAAGATTTTGAAAGCTGAGCAATATTAACGGATCAATTTAGGAAAACCATGCTCTCCTGACAGTCGCATCTATAGATCAGCTCTATATCCTGAAACATGACACGCTGTAATGTTGATGTTTACTTGGTATTGCTGGTATTGCAGGTGTATAAACTTGTACCCACAAATGGGCATTGCTGCATAATTGGCCTGTGCATCCACTTACCCGAATATTGGCAATTTTAGTGTTCACTATTGCCTTGACAAAGCACTAAAAATGCCAGATGGCAGAATGAAATATTCACCTCGTGCTATTGTCTCTTCTAGTTCATGAATGCAAGGAAATATTTTTATAAACCAGCATCTGCAGTTCCTTGTTTCTAAATTGTTGCCCAATATTGGTACCCGGATTTTCTTGGACAATGGTAAAAATAAAAACGCATACATTGTTAGATGGAAGTTATGCTTTGGAGAATATTTTCAGAGTATGATATTGAAGTGATACCTGTGTAGGCCATTTGAAACAAATGCAGTTTTTTAATTTTTTGTTGTGTTTTCATTGAAATTTCCCAGTTCTCCCTCATTTTGTTCCGTCACTTTTAGTTCTTGACCCCTTTTCTCTGAATGTTGCCATTTGGATTTTAACACCTGTCTGGTCTTTTGCCGCCATGCAGGTTTTATTAGCATTTGTAAACTACTGCCCTCAATGCAGAAGTACAACAAGAGGTTTCCCTTCCGGTTCTCAGCAAATAAAACGGAAAGCTTAGTGAAGATTTACATTGAAATTTCCAGTGCTTGTTGATACAAGCGTTGCCATGGTTGCTGCATGTGTTAATGCCTGGCTACTTGCAGCTAATTTCCAAATCTCAGCAGGTAATTTGAGGATAGTGTATCGAAAAATATGGATGGAAAAATGCAAATCAAAGGTTGAAATATTTTCTCCATGCATGAAAGATTTGAATACGCAACACTTTAAAAAGAATCCTAAGAACACTTTTTTATAAGCAAGTTGTGACCACTACATTGTAAGTACACTCCCAATGGATTGTTTTATTTCATTACATTTTAAACTGATCTCTTTCAGTTTTTGTATATACCTGCAGCTGATTTGAATAGGTTTCAGCCTTTACACCCAGGTGTTTTAGTGGCACAGTCTATGTAATATATTGCGAAGAGACTATCACATTTATATGATGTCATTTCAAGCTCAATTGACAGAAGTCAATTAAATAAAGTGTGGCTTCTTAGAGTGTTTTATAACACTGGTTATGAAACTTTAGTTATGTCCTGTATTAACAAGGGTATATTGTGATAACAGTATAATGTACTCACATTCATGGTGTCTGTGCAGGAAATATATATTTTCTTATTAAAAAAAATTTCGGTTAACCTGTTGTGAAGATTCCAAAGACTCGATTTCTCCATCCAGCAAGAGTTCCTTCTGAATCGCATAAAACATTTAAAGTAACAAAAGCACCCGTGAACTACTGACTGCATTGCTATTTATTGAACTTTAAAACAAAGCTTTGATTACACGGCAGTAATCTTTGCTTCTATTAGACTAGCCCTTGCAATGACCAGATGGTCGTGGTTTCACAGTTGTATCAAACGACAAAGAATATTTCAGAGAAAGAATATTTTATATTCCAGTCAGCTATAAAATACCCGAGAGTTCTGAAGACCGAGCAATGACATCAATGTTAGCTGCTTTATGACTGTCCAGAAAAGAGAATTTCTGTAATGGAACAGGACAATATCGTCCAGTTGCACATGACACACATGTGCTTCTTCACAATACCTACTATCAAATAGTGGAGTTTTGGAAAGTCTTGAAGAGTAAATGCATTGCCTGTGGTTGGAAACAATACAGACTATGGGAGGTTATAGCCTAGTTCTCAGTCTCAAGGGAATGCTTTACTTGATATTTGACCAGGGGTATGTATAGATAAACTATCGAAAAGCTTCTTGCGTGAGTACTATATGATTTGAAATACAGTGGAGGTGAATATCTCGGGAGAACTGAACTTTTTTTGTATAGTTTATTGATCTTCAGTGGCCAAGCTTATTTATATCCTACAGACAGTGGGGTCATTATCAAGAGGGCTCATAGAAGGACACTGTACATCAGTGCCTTTTTCAGAAGAGGATTCAAAACTGAAATCTGACTCCTCCCCTCCAATTTCTGATTTGAAATAGAGAGAAAAGTGGAGGGGCTAAATGTACTTGTGCTTTATGATTGCTTGTGTTATTCCATCTGTAATTAGATGTTTCTCTGTCATTAAAACTGTGCTGCCCTCTATTAAAAATTAAAGGGTTGAGCACATTTTCCAAGTTGATTTCCTGCGAGGGAGTTCCATATGTTGAGAGGCAAATTGGAATATGCAATGTCTATATTTTTAAGCAATGCCATCTTTTAATGTCACTGGAGATGCAAGTGTGCACACACAAACCTTTAATAACAGCAGGTCGATAAAAAAATGCTGGAGTAACTCAGCGGGTGAGGCAGCATCTATAGAGAGAAGAAATTGGCGACATTTTGGGTTGAGATCCTTCTTCAGACTGATGTCGGGGTGGAGGGGAGGGCAGGAAAAGAAAGGAAGGAGTTGGAGACAGTAGGATGTGGGAGAACTGGGAAGGAGGGAGAAAGCAAGGACTATCTAAAATTAGAGAAGTCAATGTTCATACACTTCTCTAATTTTAGATAGCCCTTGCTTTCTCCCTCCTTCCCCTCCCCCTTCCCAGTTCTCCCCCAAGTCCTACTGTCCCCACCTACTTCCTTTCTTTTTCCTGTCCCCCCCTCCCCCCTGACATCAGTCTGAAGAAGGGTTTCGACCCAAAACGTCGCAAATTCCTTCTCTCCATAGATACTGCTTCACCCGCTGAGTTTCTCCAGCATTTTTGGGCTACCTTCTGTTTTTCCAGCATCTGCAGTTCTTCCTTAAACTATAATAACAGCAGGCAGATTGTGAACTGGCTGCTGTACATTCGGTTACCCTTGTTAACATACTCATGTATGCGTTTGGGTGCCATCATGGGTTTCCTTTTGGAATTCAGTTTGACTGGTGAATACAGTTAGAACAAAAGATATTGGGACAAGCTGGTGCGGGATGGCCATGGAGTAAGAGGGCATATCCTGGGGGTTGAAGGGAAAACATAGTTGGCTCTGCTTCACCCAGAACTACTGGTTCACAAAAGAGATCACAAATGTTACTTGAGAGCTGCCTCCATCAAGATTAGGGTTTGGCTGTAAACTTGTAGCTAGCTTCTTCTCATCTACCACTGACAAAACCTACCTTAAGCGTCGCTGCAGATCTGTCCAAGCCCGTGTGTGCGATTTTGGCGCCGTTGAGAGGGGGGCGGGTTTAAAATGCGATTTTCCCTAGGCTATTCAAATCGAGGTTGTTCAGCCTACTTAGTTGCTGACGAAAAATCGCTTGAAGGTTCGTTCGCTGAAGCTATTTTTTAATTTAATTGGTTAATTTAATTACAGTAGGTTAAAAATTATCCTCTAAACCCGCGACCGCCGACAACGGGACGGATCTCATACAGGGGACAACGGAAGGTAGGTTGTTTATTTTCACATTGGAAAGCGCTTCTTAAGATCCCTTTATACAAAGTTTTATGTTGTGAGTGGCCCCATTAAATCCCGCAATATTTTCCTGGGCATTTGGGGTACAAATTCACCACAATGGGAACGTTCTAAACAAGTGCGTTCCACAGAGTTCCACAGGATCCCACTCGAAAGCTGATTTAAATGGCCATTAATTTACAGCAATTGAACACTAAATTCCTTCCATATGGCCTATAAATTAATGTAAATGAGATTTAAAAATCATGTTTTATTGTGAATTCTTTGTGAGTGTTATTTGGACACTTAGGCTATTTAAAAATGTTAACCTTTTCTTAAGAAATGGATAGATGTTTAGATCTAGTATTTGAAGTTTGGAATTAGCTACAATTGGGTAACTAACTAATTATATGCTTTAATTTCAGGTCATCCAAGTAAGATTGTTTCATATTTGTTTCAGAATGCTTCAATCTACAATAACTGAACATTTCTTTCAGTTCTCTTAATTTTTAAGAAAGGTATGGCCATTTCATTGTCCTCGATCACAGCGTTTGTGTTAAGTCAATGGAAAATCAATAGGGATTAACAAGATGCTAATTTCCGAGTATGAAAATGGCCATAACTTTTTTAATACTGAAGATATGAAAGTGTCAAATTAAACTTATTTTTGTGCTTTATCTGATGGGATAAATTGCAAACTTGATTTTTTAAATCTCAAAATTTTGTAACATTGCTAGACAAAGCAAGCAATTATGAAGTAGAGCTAATGATCTCGACACACAAAGGGAGAAGGTGTCTGAAGAAGGGTCTCGACCCGAAATGTTGCCCATTCCATCTCTCCAGAGATGCTGCCTGTCCCACTGAGTTACTCCAGCTTTTTGTGTCTATCTTAGGTAACTTTATTTTTGTTGCCAAATGCTCTATCTGCTGCAAATTCCTTCACATACTTGGTTTTCCTTAGAATAACAAAATGCTGGAGTAACTCAGTGGGACAGGCAGCATCTTTGGCGAGAAGGAATGGGTGACGTTTCGGGTTGAGACCCTTCTTCAGACTAGAGTTAGGGGAAAGGGAAATGAGAGATATAGACAGTGATGTAGAGAGATATAGAACAAATGTTCATTATGTTTCCCCATTTTCATGAAACAAACAGGGTTCTGTTCCCTTATTGTGCAATAACAGGGTGCAATTGCATGAGCATTAACTTTGGGCACGATAAAGAATTCATCAACCTGCAATGATAAATGGTTATTTTTCAACAATTACATTGGTCTGGACCAGGCCTGTGCACACAAAGTCTACATTGAGAGACAAGTTGCCACAAGGAACATCTAGTTCACTAGAACACATTGGTATATTGGCTTGATCAAGGATCACTTCTGCAGCATGGACTTGTGGAGGAGAACTGCAGTTTTCAATTAAACATGTATTAATAGTAGAGGTAGAAGATCACATTCTATACGTTGAGTTTATTGTCATATGCACAAATATCGTAAAAATCTGGAGGCGCATCACTGATGCATAGACTTAGACAACAACCAAAAACAAATGATATGTAAATTACACAAGTTCTACAAGACAATGAAAAGAAAAAGACTGTTTGACTGTTTATGCTGTCTAATTGTTTTTTGTATACTGATTTCTTGTTTATTTGTTGCAATCTTTTTCATTTTCACTTTCTAGTAAAATGAGTACTTTTTGTTTAATTGATGTTTTTCTATCATCTCAATATGTGCCTGTGATGCTGCTGCAAGCAAGATTTTCATTATGTGATAGAAACTTGATACAGGTGTCAGGGGTTATGGGGAGAAGGCAGGAGAATGGGGTTAGAGGGAGAGATAGATTAGCCATGATTGAATGGCAGAGTAGACTTGATGGGCCGAATGGCCTTATCCGACTATTCCTTATGACCTTATGCATATCTCAATGGCTGGTCTTGCTGATATAAATTAGGCCGCATCAGGAGCACCAGATTCAGATTCAGATTCAACTTTATTGTCATTGTGCAGTGTACAGTTTAGAGTCAACGAAATGCAGTGAGCATCTCCCTAGAAGAGCAACATAAATATGAGCAATAAATAAATCGATTTACGTGCATACAGTCGTAGTATTTTTTGGTCTGGCAACGGAGAGACCTGTAGCGCCTCCTGGATGGTAGGAGGGTAAACAGTCTGTGGTTGGCGTGAGAGCAGTCCTTGACGATGCTGAGCGCCCTTCGCAGACAACGCTTGCTTTGGACAGACTCAATGGAGGAGAGTGAGGAACCGGAGATGTGTTGGGCAATTTTCACCACCCTCTGCACTGCTTTCCGGTCGGAGACAGAGCAGTTGCCATACCAAACTGTGATACAGTTGGTAAGGATGCTCTCGATGGTGCAGCGGTAGAAGTTCACCAGAATCTGAGGAGACAGATGGACCTTCTTTAGTCTCCTCTGGAAGAAGAGACGCTGGTGAGCCTTCTTGATCAGAGTTGAGGTATTGTGGGTCCAAGGGAGGTCATTGGAGATGTTGACCCCCAGGAACCTGAAACTGGAAACACGTTCCACCTCCGTCCCGTTAATGTGGATGGGGGTGTGCGTGCCGCCCCTAGACTTCCTGAAGTCTACAATGAGCTCCTTGGTCTTCTTGGAGTTAAGGGCCAGGTTGTTGTCAGCGCACCATGCTGCTAGGAGCTGGACCTCCTCCCTATAGGCCGACTCATCGTTGTTGCTGATGAGGCCAACTGCAGCACCAGCTGCAGCAGATGTGATTATAGCGGATGCACATTACCGAGAAGGGCTGCTGGTGTCTCTGGATGGAGGTGGGAGAGGAAGGAGGTAGAGGGACAGGTGTCACTGGGGAAAGTATCTGGGGAGAAGGTTGATCGGGTGGGAAGAGTGGCAGAGGGCGTGGTCTCTGCAGAGAACTGTGGTGATGTGAAGATGTGACTGGTGATGGGATCATGTTGCGGACAGAGATGCCGGGAATATATGATGTGATGGATGCTGATGGGGTGAATGGGAACTTGACCCTTGTTCCATGGGGGGGGGGGGGGGGCATGAAGAGAGCAGGATGCAGAGGTGAGCATGTCAGGGATTCTGCCTCCAGCCCCACCAATCTTATCTCCAAATACCTTGATTCCATCTTGTCCCCTCTTGTCCAATCCTTCCCAACCCAAACCTCACATGCCCTTCAACACTTCAATAACCTTCAATTCCTAGATCCACATTGGCACAAAACATGGCGACACTTGTGCACTGTCCAGGTGAGGTCTGCGGTATGATTTTACCAGGATGTTTGCAAAACCAGCATTTCACTGTACCCAAGTACATGTTACAATAAAGTTTTAATCATTGAATCATTGGACGTCTGGTCCCTTTACAGCTCCATTCCCCACCAGAAAGGTCTCAAGGCCCTTTGGTTCTGCCTTTGGTCTACGATCTCTCATTGCCACATGCCGGTACTTGTCCTCGCCCTCAACAACTTTCCTTTAGCCTCCTATCATTTTCTGCAAATCAAAGGTGTAACTAAAGACACTTGCTCAGCCGATCTTTATGTTGCTTACATTGAACTGCCCTTGTTCCAGATGTGCACAGGCATCAGTATGAACATTGATTTCTCCAATTTTTTGTAACAACCCCAGGCCATTATTTTTCTTTTTTCCTCCCATGTCCACCTTGACCCTGACCAATACCCCAGATCCCCCCCCTTACTTTTCAACTTTCTCTCCTCCACTACAATCAGTCTGAAGAAGAGGTCCCGACCTGAAATGTTGCCTGTCCATGTTCTCCAGAGACGCTGCCTGACCCGCTTTGTTCCTCCAGCACTCTATGTTCTAGATTGTTAATAACATACTCGACTAAGTGGGACCCGTTGGGTCCCAGCATCACACGGGAGGGCTGTTCCGGCAATGCAATATTCCACCTCTCCACCAATTCCAATATTGGTGGTCAGTGTGGGGTGGGGCTTTCTGAAGCACAATTATTGGTGTTGTGTGCTGATGGGACTGGTTCCCAGAGGGCTAGTATGGATATTGTGGGCCAAATAGATTCTTGGCCTGGCGGCTATACATATACACATATATATATACACATAGAAGGGGAGGGGAGTCGAGGGGAGAAGAGGAGAAAGGTGGGGATGAGAAGAGAGGGGAGGAGAGGAGAGGAGAACGGAGAACCTGAAGACTGCAACAACCAGGCAACAACCAGGTTCAGGAATAGCTAATTCCCCACAGCCATCAGGCTATTAAACCTGGCTCGGACAAATTCTGATTATTAATGACCCATTATCTGTTATTTGCACTTTACCAGTTTAATTATTCATGTGTGTATATATTTATATCATGGTATATGGACACATTTATCTCTATTGTAGTAAATGCCTACTATTTTTTTTCTGTGTGCTTAAACAAAGCAATAGTTTCATTGTCCTATGCAGGGACACATGACAATAAACTCTCTTGAATTTGAACTTAAACTTGGAGGCAGGTATATGATCTTTTACACAATTATAATTGAATAATACACTGTTCTCCAAGTCGTATTATGAAAGTCATCTTACAATTAGATCATCATAGCTGTAATAAATATGCATAAACTAAACTTGACATTTATGATTTTTTCATAATATTCGCCCATCTTCCATAAACATGGTGCAGCAAACCAAATAAATGACACATTGCTTTATGTGTTTTCACTTATAAAGCACAAAGTCCTCATATCTTTTAGGTATTCTTTTAGTTCTATTAGACATGCGCTAAGTCTGTGTTGGACTTTGCATGTGACCTGAGATATCAGGCTCTGGTTGTGATGTTGTGTTATCACTATGGGCTAGAGGTTCGTCATTCTCTGAAGTTCTTTCAGAATCTACACGTTCGGTTGGAGTAGGCAGAACTATCATTGGCTCCTCACTTGGTTGAACCACTTCTCTTTGCTGGAGGTTGTTGTGCTCGTCACCTTTTGGCAACTTTGCTCTAATTTGATCGACATGACGACGTACAACTCTTCCCTCCCTCAACTTTACATTGTACATGACTTCACGGATGACTTCTGCTATCATTCAGTAAAGCCAAGTAGGACCTGATGTGAAGTTCTTGACCATGACATGATCATTCACCTCAAAGACTCGTTCTTTGCTTCCTCGATCTGCTGCCTGTTTCATTGAAGCTTGCTTCCTTCGGACAGATTTGCTGAGATCGGGTCACAGACTGTCTAGTTTAGTGTGGATCTTTCATCTGAACATCAGTTCACTGCGTGACTTTCCAGTCATTTCTTGAGGTGTGACTTTGTACGTCAACAACAACTTCTGGAGCTTTAGTTCCAGGTCTGATCCTTTTCCTTTCTTCACACCTGCTTTCACTGTCTGTACACCTCTTTCAGCTAGTCCGTTGCTGGACGGGTGTTTTGGTGATGTTTGAATGTGGCAGATGTTGTTGCTGCTGAGGAACCTGATAAATTCCTCACACACAAACTGTGTACTGTTGTCTGTGACCACTGTAACCCATGAGATGCAAACAACCGTCTCAGGGTAAACACTGAAATGCTGCTGCTGTTGCGTGTCTCACCCGAATGGCTTCAATCCATTTGCTGTGAGCATTGACCACAATCAGCAAATTCTCCTCGTCGAGGCTGGCACAGTCACAGTGAATCCTACTCCAGGGTCTCACAGGAACTCCCATGGATGGATCTGGGCTGCAACAGGACTATGTTGACTCTGCTGAAAGCTTGGACAATTTCTCACCTGTTGTTCCAACTCTTTGTTGATTCCTGGCCACCAGACGTATGATCTTGCCAATGCCTTCATTTTCACGATGCCAGGGTGCGTGCTATGCTGTTCTTCAAGGATTCTAGTCCTCATCTCCAGATTATCTGGAATGACCACTCGTGGTCCCCACAGGATTATGTCATCCTCCACTGACAGCTCTTCTTTCTTGCTGCCAAAGGGCTTTACTTCTTCTGGAAGATTCCTTGCTCTTGGCCATCCTTCCACGATGTGGTTCTTCACTTTGGAAAGAACTCTGTCCTTCTTGGTGGCTCTCTTCACTTCCTGTGCATCAACAGGGCATGTGTCCAGATCGGTGAGCAAGTTGATGTGTGCCTCTGGTGCTTCATCGAGCTCCGTGAGCTCAGGGTGAATCCATGAAGACTCCTCTTCGTGGATCGGCAAGCGCGACAACGCATCTGCATTCTGGTGTTTCTTGCCTTCTTGCCTTCTCGATGGACTATCTTGTAACTGTAGGCAGACAGGGTTATATGCCATCTTGCTACGCGAGCAGAGGCCATTGGGCTGGCAGGCTTGTGGTCTCCAAAGAGTCCCATCAGAGGCTTGTGATCAGTCACAATGGTGAAAGACCTCCCATGTAACTGCTTGGGGAACTTCTTCAGTCCGAAGTGATGGATAAACCCTCCTTTTCATATTGTGCGTTGTTCACTTCCTGGGCTTGAGAGTGAGTGAAGCAAAAGCTATCGGACGTTCCTGTCCATCTGAATCCACATGGCTTATCACAACACCTAAGCCATAGGGACTTGCATCAGTTTGGAGCAAGATTGTTTTGGCTGGATCGTAATGCATCAGCACACTATCACTCTGAAGAAGACACTTGGATCTCTGGAATGCCTGCTCTTGTTCCTTTCCCCATGTGAACATGGGATCAGGCTTGCTTCTTCTCCTCCCACTCTTTGAATCTGCTGATCTGTACTCATCCTTCAGCATTAAAGTCAACGGTGCAATCTCCTGTGACAGGTTGTGTATAAACTTCCTGTAATACCCAAGTAAGCCCAGGTTTGCCTGGAGTTGGCTTTGGTTCACAGGTGGCTTTGCTTCCCACACAGCATCAACTTTGTCTTGAAGAGGACGAAGACCATTCTTGTTCAGTCAATGTCTGAAATAGTCGACTGACTCTTGCATCAGTTCACACTTCTCTTTCTTCAGACGTAACCCACTGGTCTCAAGTCTTGACAGGATCACTTCCAGGTTCCTGAGGTGCTCTTCGTCAGTCCTTCCGCTGATGATGATATCACCCAGATACGGCTTGCATGTGGGAATATCTGCTAGCAGGCTCCCCATTGTGCTCTGGAACATGGCTGGTGCGCTAGATATCCCAAAGTGTAACCTGGTATACTCAAAGAGACCTTGTGTGTATTGATTGTGGTCAATTTCTGAGCTTCAGGATCTAACTCTATCTGATGATAGGCATGGGAGAGGTCTAGTTTAGAGAAATATGCTCCTCATTCTAGTTCCTGCAGGAAATCCTCCAACGTTGGAAGTGGATACTGTTCCACTTTCAGCAACTTATTTGCTGTGAGCTTGTAATTACCACAGACTCTCATGCTCCCATCCAGTTTCATAACAGCTATGATTGGCCATGCCAAATCTGTTGTCTTCACCCGCTTGCTAATGTCATCCTGCAACAAGTCATCCAATGCAGCATCAATCTGCTTTCTAGCAGCATATGAAACATGGGCTGCCTTGTAAATCTTTGCCCCACTGTTTTCATCTTGTGGATACACTTTGGCTTGGTATCCCTTCAGTACTCCATCGGTGCCATTATCAAACAGCTTGGCATGCTTGTAGAGTATTGAGCTCATGGCAACTTGCAAACTGTGTTTACTACTGGGTGGGTTTAGGCTTGAATCCATCATGTTCTGGCTGGCCATATTTGACAGCAATCCAGGGTACTTCCTCACCAGTCTCTCCCCATTAGGCTTGCACCTTTCTTTACTCCCACTAGAGTCAGCGTTTCTGGCTTCGTGTGAGGTTCGAGTTGTACCTGTACCACTGCTTGTCCGTAAATGTCTATCTTCTCATCTGTGTAGGATTTCAGCTTGAGGCTGCAGGGATCTAGTAAGTAATAATAACAATAATAAATACTTTATTGATCCCCTCAGGGAAATTCAGATGTCCAGAAGCTCCCAACCAACAAACCCACAGATTCAAAACGAACGCAGACAGAAAATACATAGAATACAATGTAGACACTACCTGAGAGCAATAAATATTTAAAAAGACCAATAATTAACAGTTAAAAATTAAAAATTGCAAAATGCATCCCCCTACAGCCTAGCGGTCCGAATTATAAAATCTAATGGCTGCAGGGGTGAAGGATCTCCTGAACCGCTCCGTTCTACAGGGCAGGGAGAGGAGCTGGTTGTTGTTCCGAGTGCTCTTTTGACTCTCCAGAATTACATGGAGGGGATGCCCGGGGTTTTTCAGGATGACCTGCACCTTGTGCCTCATACGCCTCTCAAGCACATCCATCCCAGAGTCTACTCTCCCCTCCAGCACTGAGCTAGCTAGTTTAACCAGTCTGTCCAGCTTCTTGTTGTTTTTGCACTAATGCTGTTGCCCCAGCAGACAACAGCGCAGAAAAGAACACTTGTAACCACAGTGTTGTAAAACATGTGCAGCATGTCATTACACATATTGAAGGATTTGAGCCTTCTGAGGAAAAAGAGTCTGCTCTGGCCTTTTTTGTAGAGGGAGTCAGAGTTGACAGACCAGTCCAGTTTGTTATCAAGGTGCACTCCAAGGTATTTATATGTCTGCACCACCTCAATGTCAGCCCCTGCAGCGTTGACCAGCTGAAGGGGGAGCTTGGACCTGCCAAAGTTAACCACCATCTCTTTAGTCTTAGTTGTGTTCAGGATGAGACAGTTCTCTTCACTCCAGGCACAAAAGGCACTGGTCAAGTTCCTGTATTCCTCCTCCTGCCCGTTCCTTACACATGCCACAATCGCTGTATCATCTGAATATTTATGTACGTGGCATGTGTCAGATTTATAGTTAAAGTATGCTGTATACAGGGTGAAGAGGAACGGGGCCAGAACCGTTCCCTGTGGGGCTCCAACATTGCACACCACTGTGCCAGAGACACTGTCCCCCAGCTTGACAAACTGTGGTCGACCCGTCAGGTAGTTGTATATCCAGGGGATAAATGTGGCATCCACCCCCATCTTCTGGGGTCCTGACTGAGTTTTCTGAAGACTGCTTCTGGTACGAGAGTCCATGGACCTCCAGTGTCAACTTCTAGTTGTACCTTGCTGCCGTTCACTATCACAGTGGCTGTATCCGGGTCAGAGTTTGTCAACTTATTGGTCGATTCATCTTCCAAGATGCTCAGCCTTTTGTTTTGCCTTTTTCTGGAATTGTCTCCTCCTCTGCTGGTAAACTCTAACAGCATCACACTGGCTTTTGGTGTGACCCGTTCCCAAGCACATGAAGCACCTCCCATCTCTAAATGTACACGTCGCTGGCTCATGGCTTCCGCCACATCTCCAGCACTTCTTGGAGAATTGAACCTTGACTCTGGATGCCCTTGGTGGACTCGTCTTCTTTAGTCCAGGCTCCTTCCTTTGAAGCTGATGGACGGTGATAGCATCATCTTGAGGCCATCCGATCTTCTTGATCTGATCTACATCTTGTTTAGCAACCTCCATCGCTGTCGTCATATTGACTGAGTTCTCAAAGGTTAATTTTGGTGAACCCGTCCTACCACCAATCTATCCCTTAGCATATTCTCCAGTTCCTTAAAATTACACCCATCACTGAACTGCCGAAGCCTTGCTAGGAACTGAGGGATTGTTTCATTTGCTTGTGTACATGTATAAAACCGATATCTTTGCACTATTTATGTTGGTTTTGGTGAGAAATGAACAATTAACGGCTCCTTACATTCCTCGTACATTTTACTAGCGGGCTTTACTGGCTGCAGCAACGCACGTAGGGTGTGATAACCCTTGCTTCCTAAACCTGTAAGGAACAATGCTCTTTTCTTCTCTTCTGAAGTGACATCGTTTGAAGTAAACCAATCCTCCATTCCTAAAAAGTATAACCAGATTCTAACTGAGGCACATTCCCAACTATTGTATTAGCCATGGTTAAACTGTTGCAACTCAGGTACACAATGTGCCATCCTCTTACACAATGTTATCTGCAATTGACTTAATTCCTTTACAGTATCCCTGAGCAGTTTTCCAGTAAATTCACTACCAATAATTCTCTTCTACTAATCGATTTATACTAATATACCAATATAATAATATACTAATTTAATAATCAATTTATACCAACACACTAATATTAATAATATACTAATATAATAATATACTAATACATTTCCAGCCATATACATGCAATGCACGCATATATCCTCTAAATTATAGTTATCAATAAACAATGCAGTAAATTCATAAAGTCCAGCATTTGCTGCGATGAATTCCCCGTTCCGACTTGACTGTCTCTGGACTCTGGTGCATCGGTGGGTGACCTCTCGAGCTGGCCTCATGGGTTGGCTTTGCTGGCTTCACGGGCTGGCTTTGAAACATAGAAACACAGAAACATAGACAATAGGTGCAGGAGTTGGCCATTCGGCCCTTCGAGCCTGCACGGCCATTCAATATGATCATGACGGATCATCCAACTCAGTATCCTGTACCTACCTTCTCTCCATACCCCCTGATCCCTTTAGCCACAAGGGCCACATCTAACTCCCTCTTAAATATAGCCAATGAACTGGCCTCAACTACCTTCTGTGGCAGAGAATTCCACAGATTCAACACTCTGTGTGTGAAAAAAAATGTTTTTCTCATCTCGGTCCTAAAAGACTTTCCCCTTATCCTTAAACTGTGACTCCTTGTTCTGGACTTCCCCAACATTGGGATCAATCTTCCTGCATCTAGCCTGTCCAACCCCTTAAGAATTTTGTAAGTTCCTATAAGACCCCCCTTTAATCTTCTGAATTCTAGCGATTACAAGCTTAGTCTATCCAGTCTTTCTTCATAAGACGGTTCAAGTTCAAGTTCAAGTTAAAGTGAGTTTATTGTCATGTGTCCCTGTATAGGACAATGAAATTCTTGCTTTGCTTAAGCACACAGAAAATAGTAGGCATTTACTACAAAACAGATAAATGTGTCCATATACCGTAATATAAATATATGCATACATGAATTAATAAACTGATAAAGTGGAAATAACAGAAAGTGATTAATAATCAGAGTTTTGTCCAAGCCAAGTTTAATAGCCTGATGGCTGTGGGGAAGTAGCTATTCCTGAACCTGGTTGTTGCAGTCTTCAGGCTCCTGTACCTTCTACCTGAAGGTAACAGGGAGATGAGTGTGTGGCCTGGATGGTGTGGGTCTTTGATGATACTGCCAGCCTTTTTGAGGCAGCGACTGCGATAAATCCCCTCGATGGAAGGAAGGTCAGAGCCGATGATGGACTGGGCAGTGTTTACTACTTTTTGTAGTCTTTTCCTCTCCAGGGCACACAAATTGTCGAACCAAGCCACGATGCAACCGATCAACATGCTCTCGACTGTGCACCTGTAGAAGTTAGAGAGCGTCTTCCTTGACAATCCAACTCTCCGTAATCTTCTCAGGAAGTAGAGGTGCTGATGAGTTGTTTTGATAATTGCGTTAGTGTTCTCGGACCAGGAAAGATCTTCAGAGATGTGCACGCCCAGGAATTTGAAGTTCTTGACCCTTTCAACCATCGACCCTTTGATATAAATGGGGCTGTGGGTCCCCCTCCTACTCCTTCCAAAGTCCACAATCAGTTCCTTGGTTTTGCAAGTGTTGAGGGCCAGGTTATTGTGCTGGCACCATATGGACAGTTGCTCGATCTCTCTTCTATATTCTGACTCATCCCCATCAGTGATACGCTCCACAATAGTGGTGTGGTCACGAACTTGATGATGGAGTTCGCACTGTGGTTCGCTACGCAGTCATGGGTATAGAGTGAGTTCCGCAGGGGGCTGAGCAGACAGCCTTGTGGTGCTCCCATGCTGATTGTTATCGAGGCTGGGACATTTCCACCAATACGAACAGATTGGTGGCGGCGAGACTCCGTGTTCCAGCGGCCCCTTCAGCATGTCTGTCTTTTTTAAATTTTTGTCGAGCTAAATATAGTTTGTGTTTTTAATCCTGTTTTTAACTGTGTATATGTGGGGGGGGGGAGCAGAGGGGGAAACTTTTTAAATTCTCTTCCGTGCACGGGAGACCCAACCATTTTCCTGTCGGGTCTCCGTTGTCGTTGGGGCCTAGCACCATGGAGTGGCCCCAGCCGGAACGACCTGGGGGCTCCTGTCGCAGAGCTGCAGACTCATCATCGTGGGGCTGGCCGGCCTCGGGGAGCGGTGGTGGCTCGATGCTGCGGCCCGACCCCGGTGCTCGGAGGCTCCAGCTGCATCCGCAGGTCCGGTGGACTGGAACATCGGGAGCTCGCGGGTCCGGTGGAACATCGGGAGCTCGTGGGTCCGGTGGAACATCGGGAGCTCGTGGGTCAGGTGGAACATCGGGAGGTCGTGGGTCCGGTGGGACATCGGGAGCTCGCGGGTCCAGGTGAGAGACCGCTTTTCGTAGCTCCCGCAACGCGACTTCTCCGGCCCATGTCGCGGGGTTGGAATGACCCGGAACATTCCAGCACCCGCAGGGGGCTCCAGCTTTGTGACATTTAGACCCGGAGTGGGACCATACATCGCCCCACGCGGCCTTAATGGTCGTGGGACTTATCATCGTCCGCCTGGGTCTTCAAAATCGGGAGAAAAATGGTGCAGGGGAGTGAAAAGACTTTGCCTTCCCTCACTGTGAGGAGGAAGTTCACTATGATGTATGTTTGTGTAAATTGAATTGTTTGTATGTCTGAATAAATTGTCTCTGTTTGTATGGCTGTGGAAACTAAGTTTCGTTTGAGCCTCACTGAGGTTCAAATAACATGGAATATATATTCAATTCAATATTCAATATGAAAGTCCTGACATCCCAGGAATCAGTCTGGTGAACCTTCTCTGTACTCCCTCCATGGCAAGAATCTCCTTCCTCAGATTAGGAGACCAAAACTGTACGCAATACACCAGGTGTGGTCTCACCAAGACCCTGTACAACTGCAGTAGAACCTCCCTGCTCCTATACTCAAATCCTTTTGCTATGAATGCCCACATACCATTCGCTTTCCTCACGGCCTGCTGCACCTGCATGCCTACTTTCAATGATTGGTGTACCATGACACACAGGTCTCATTGCATCTCCCCTTTTCCTAATCGGCCACCATTCAGATAATAGTCTACTTTCCTGTTTTTGCCACCAAAGTGGACAACCTCACATTTATCCACATTATACTGCATCTGCCATGCATTTGCCCACTCACCCAACCGGCTTCACAGGCTGGCTTTGCTGGTTACACGACGTATGACTAGTGACATGGTAGACCTCCGGCTAGTTAAGTTGACCGCATCAGATCTGCACCATTTACCGATGTGTCCTGAAGTTATCACCGGCGCTGGATCTCGGAGACTCGGCTTCTCGTTGATGGTGGCGGTTGCTGGGCTTGTCCGGGGGCTGCACAGCACTGGTAAGCAGACACAGTTGCTGTTCTGCTGGTTAGGCTTCTAGGTGCTAGTGTCTAGCTTCTAGCTGTGCTGTCCCGCTACAGCACTGCCTGTTGCAGGGCGATCGTGCGTTCCCGTTCCAACTCTTTGCGAACCAAATACATATCTTGTCTTTAACTTTATGTTCGATCTTGAGAATATCTCAAATCGACTGCGATTCTGTTCCTGCTAACGGAATCAACATCCTCGTTGCCAAATTGCTAGATATTACTGCTGGAAACTGACTTAAATAAGACTGAGAACACACAGGTACTTAACATTCTTCTTGTATTGAAATCACCATCTTGAGTCTCTCTGCGCATGTGTACCATCGCCCATGACCTTCAAATATGCTCATCATATTCTCATTCACAACGGGTGGAGAGGAGAGGGGAGGAGAGGAGAGGAGATGGGAAGAGGGGCGAGGAGAGCAGAGGAGGCTAGTGGAGGTGGGAGGAGAGAAGAGAGGGTAGGAGGGGAGAGGAGATGTGGAGAAAAGGTGTGGGGAGGAGAGCAGTGGAGAGGGGAGCAGATGGGAGGAGAGGAGATGAGAGGATAGAGGATAGAAAAGGTGCGGGGAGGAAACGAGAGGAGACGGGAGGGCGGGATATGGGAAAGGAGGAGAGGAGGGGAGATAGTGGAGAGGTGAGGAGGGAGAGGACGGGAGTGGCAATAGGAGAGGTGAGGAGATGATACAATCTCTCCTCCAACAATTATCTTTGGTGTTGGATTGGAGGGAAGAGAGGAGAGGAGGTGATAGGAGAAGGGAAGAGGGGGAGGAGAGAGGAGGATAGGAGAGGGGAGGAGAGGTGGAGTTATGAGAGAGGAGAGTAGGGGAGCGGAGCGAGAGGGAGAGTAGGAGAGAGGGTTGAGAGGAATGGAGGGGAGGAGAGGAGATGGGGAGATGGGAGGAGGGTCGAGGACAGCAGATGAAGAGGAAGGGAGTGGAAGAGAGGAGAGGGTAGGAGGGGATAGGAAGGGTGAGGAGAGGGGCGGAGATGGGGCACAGGAGAAGGAGAGGAGAGGAGAGGAGAGGAGACAATCTCTCAACTACACAATATTTCAGTTATCTTTGCTGCTGGATTTGAGGGTGGTGAGAGAGAGGGTGTGGGAGGGGGAGAGCGGAGGGGATTGGTGAGGGGAGCAGAGGAGAGGGTGGTGGAAAGGAGAGGGGAGTGGAGAGGAGAGAGGAGATGAGAGGGTAGGATTCAAGATGACGGGAGTAGATGAGGGGAGGAGGGGAGAGTGGAGGGGTAGAGCAGTGGAGCAGAGGAGAAGGGGAGAGATAAGGGGGGATAGAAGATGAGGGAGGAAGGAAGGGGGAAGTGAGGAGAGGAGAGGAGAGGACAGGAGAGGACAGCACAATCGAGAGCATCCTTACCAACTATATCACAGTATGGTATGGCAACTGCTCTGTCTCCAACCAGAAGGCATTGCAGAGGGTGGTGAAAATTGCCCAACGCATCACCGGTTCCTCGCTCCCCTCCATTGAATCCGTCCAAAGCAAGCGTTGTCTGCGGAGGGCGCTCAGCATCGCCAAGGACTGCTCTCACCCCAACCATGGACTGTTTACCCTCCTACCATCCGGGAGACGCTACAGGTCTCTCCGTTGCCGGTGCAGCAGGTCCAAGAACAGCTTGTTCCCTGCGGCTGTCACTCTACTCAACAATATACCTCGGTGACTGCCAATCACCCACCCATATATTGAAATCATATTCTATGTCGCTCTTCCAGGGAGATGCTAACTGCATTTCGTTGTCTCTGTACTGTACACTGAAAATGACAATTAAAATTGAATCTGAATCTTTGAATCTAAATCTGAACCTGATCTGATCTGAAACTGAGAGAGCAGAGGAGAGGAGAGGGGAGGAGACAAGAGTAGTGGAGAGGAGAGGAGAGAGCAGGGAGAGGAAAGGAGAGGGGAGGAGAAAGGGGGAGAGGAGAGGAGAGAGCGGGTGAGACCGGAGGAGAAAGGGGGGAGAGGAGAGGAGATGTGAGGAGAGGGGAGGGGAGGGGAGGAGAGTGGAGGAGATGTGAGGGGAGGGGAGGGGAGGGGAGGAGAGTGGAGGAGAGGAGATGTGAGGAGAGGGGAGGGGAGGGGAGGAGAGTGGAGTAGAGGAGAGGGGAGGGGAGGGGAGGAGAGTGGAGGAGAGGAGAGGGGAGGGGAGGGGAGGGGAGGAGAGGGGAGGGGAGGAGAGGAGAGGGGAGGGGAGGAGAGTGGAGGAGAGGAGAGAGTATTGTAGTGTTTGATGGGTAGTATCTCAATACAGATTCATGTTGTCTCATGTCAGTAAAGGGCCTGTCCCACTGCGGCGACCTAATTGGTGAGTTTAGAAGAGTTTAGGAGAGTTTGAAAAAGTGTCACGCTGAAGACACCCTTCAACTATGTGGAAGACCTCCTTCAACTTCTTCGAGCTTGGATTAGCTTCGGGAAAATTGGACACTGAATAGTGGAGAGAGGCACATCACGATGCCCCGTGTCTCCCAAGAATGGGAAATATAGCGACAATTCCCCTACATGTTTCAAGGCTGCTCACTCGGAGCAGTCTTGTATCCATTCTGTACAGCCGACAGGAACTTCTGGACTTCGGTTCCTGCGGCTGCAACAACTTTCCGGGCGATCTCCGTCTTCCTCCTGAGCTTGTCAGCAACTGAGCACCCAATTAAAGTTGAATCTGAATCTGAAAGTTGGCAGTTGTCAAATCGATGAAGGAGATAATGAAAAGTGAGGGTTTGTAGATTAACCCTTATTGCCATTTTTCAGAATGATCTGCGTTGGAATGGTCAGACTCATCATGCAATGCTGAAAGTAACAGGTGTCCTAAATTTTCTGAGGTGCAACTTTCATCATTGTTCAACTTCTGTCAAGGAGAAGCTATATTTCACCCTCGTTATACCTCATTTGGACTACGCAGTTGCAGCATGGGACCCATACACAAATAGAAACATTTCATCCATCGAACGTGTCCAAAGACAGGCAGCTCGATTTGTTACTAACACCTATGAGAGAAAAGCGTGTGGCACCAAACTTCTGAATTGTCTGGGGTGGAACCCTCGACAAGACAGACGTGAAGTTCACTGTTTGACCTGTTTTTATAAAATGTTAAATGGTCAGCTCGACATAGATTACAAGACCTACACCAAACCAAACCAATTAGGAGCAGACGAGGGCATTCGATCCAATTTGTGATTCCAGCTACAAAGACAGATGTGTACAGCAATTCATTCTTCCCCCACACAATTAAAGCATGGAATCTCCACCCAACTATAGTTACCCAACCAGATGCAACTGAATTTAAAGTAGCTCTTTCTTCCCAATAACCCTTTCTGGCTTAAGTCCTCCCTGCACCACCTCCAGTTTAAATTCCATTCGGAATATTTTGGAGGACCAAGAAACCAAGAACCATTTATAATCTTCACTACACATACATGCATGCCACCCTTCACATGGTATTACAGTACTACACAGCTGTAGACCCAAGATGGCGCCTGCCTGTGGCGACCTTTGCGGAGCACCAGAACATAAAAGGTGCACCTACAACTTCTACCAACTTACCTGCATCAGGGAAACTGCAGTAATCGGTGCCGTTTCATACAAGCTGCTTGGGCAGCTGAAAGCGCTGGCAATTTCATGATCTCCCGCAGCTGCGGGAGCCCCGGACTTTAAACTTTCCCACGCTGGCTGTGAAAATCCCAACCCGACTGACGATCCCAGGTACAGTACCTGGGATGACCTCCAGAGCCGACGGGCTGGATCTCCCAGAAACAATGAAGCTGGAGCTGCTGACTTTGGGGGAACCCCTGTCTGTAATGGAGCTGGAGCTGCCGTCTGTGAAGGATTCCCCGTTCCAGCGCAGGTCCGCAGAAACAGCAGGTACAGTAAACACTGTACCTGGAAACAAAGGGGAAGCCTCCATTGTGTCCGGAAACGTGGCAGACAGGCAGGACTTCAGGTCAGAATGAAGCGCAGGGGACTTTGGCCCCCTCCCCCTACCATCAATCAATCAACCTTTATTGTCATCTTGCTAGCAACAGTTGTACAGTGCAAAATGAAAAGACGTTTCCCAGGGAATACTGGAGCACCGCACATGCAATTTAAAACATTTCACACATAATAACACTAAAAACAATCCAGGCCCTGATGGAACAGTATAAATAGTTAAACACAGGTTAAAATGCATCCTACTGGCTAATGTACAGTCCCTTGAAAATAAAGTGGAGGACTTAAAGGCAAGGCTGCTTTATCAAAGGGAGCTGAGGGAATGCTCTGTGTTCTGTTTCACAGAGACATGGATCACCCCCAGCTCCCCAGACTCAGCGGTCCAGCCTGAAGGGTTCTCCATCCACCGTATGGACCGTACACTGGCATCTGGGAAAGGGAGAGGAGGGGATGTCTGCCTCATGGTCAACTCTGTGCGGTGCTCAGACGTGACAATCCTGTCCAACTCCTGCTCTCCACACCTGGAACATCTGGTGGTGAAGTGCCGTCCCTTCTACCTTCCAAGGGAATTCACCTCCATCATCCTGACCGCGGTCTACATCCCACCCAAGCAAACATCCGTCTGGCACTGGAGAAGCTGCATGCTGTGGTCAACAAACACCAGACATCTTACCCCGAGGCATTTACCACCATTGCTGGGGACTTCAATAAGGCAAACCTAAACAAATCACTCCCTAACTTCCACCAACATGTCTCCTGCTTCACCAGATGGCCTAACACCCTCGACCACTGTTACACCACCATCAAGAATGCCTATCGTTCTGTCCCACGCCCTCACTTTGGTAAATCCGACCATATTGCTGCTTCTTCCTGCCTACAGGCAGCAATTTAAGAGTTCACCACAGAGATGAGGACAGTACAGAGCTGGTCGGGGGGCAGAGGAACAACTCCAGGACTATTTGGAGTCTGTAGACTGGGCAATATTCAAGGACTCGGCAGCGGACTTGAACGAATACGCCACAGTCGTTACAGACTTCGTAAAGAAATGTGTGGAGGACTGCATCCCTACAAAAACCTTCTGAGTGTTTCCCAATCAGAAACCTTGGATGAACTTTGAGATCTGCACTCTGCTGAAGTCCAGACACAGGGCATTCACCTCCAATGATACAGTGGTCTACAAGAGGTCCACACGGCACCAGTTAGTTTACAACACATGATGATGGAACTACTGAGATATGGCATCAGACTAACCTACAAACGCGGTTAGGACATGCACTTAGCTGACACCCTCTCATGGGCACCTCACCCAACCTGTCTGATGATGAGCATGAGGGGTACACGGTTCTGATGGTCTCTTGCCTTCCATCTGTGGACTTAGACATCCTAGTGGCAAAAACAGCTGCAGACGAAACGTTACAATCGCTGGACACTGTCGCCCACTGTGGCTGGCCAGGCAATCAGCACCACCTGCCTCAGGCTGTCCACCCATTCTACCCTGTCCGCGATGAACTGGTCATTCAAGACGGCATTATAATGAATGGACATAAGGCAGTTATCCCGACATCTCTTCACAGCAAGTGCATTGATATTGTCCATGGGGGGGGGGGGCATCCCACTGCAGAAATAACCCTCCAACATGCAACAGTTATGCTTTTCTGGCCTGACGGCTGACTACATTCTCAAGAAAGTTGCTGCCTGCCTGATTTGCAATAGCCTGACCCCGCACCAACAGAAGCAACCACTTCTTCCGCACCCCACACCGGACTTACCCTGGTCCACAGTAGCAGCCGACATCTTTGAGTAGCACAGCAAACAATACCTGGTTCTCGTCAATTCATAGAAACATAGACAATAGGTGCAGGAGTAGAGGCCATTCGGCCTTTCGAGCCTGCACCGCCATTCAATATGATCATGGCTGATCATCCAACTCAGTATCCCATCCCTGCCTTCTATCCATACCCCCTGATTCCTTTAGCCACAAGGGCCACATCTCACTCCCTCTTAAATAAAACCAATGAACTGGCCTCAACTACCTTTTGTGGCTGAGAATTCCAGAGATTCGCCATTCTCTCTGTGAAAAATGTTTTCTTCATCTCGATTCTAAACGATTTCCCCCTTATCGTTAAACTGTGACCCTTTGTTCTGGACTTGTTCTTGTACGGGAACATTCTTCCTGCATCTAGCCTGACCAACCACTTATGAATGTTGTAAGTTTCTATAAGATCCCCCCTCAATCTTCTAAACTCTAGCGGGTACAAGCCGTGTCTATCCAGTCTTTCTTCATATGAAAGTCCTGACATCCCAGGAATCAGTGTGGTGAACCTTCTCTGTACTCCCTCGTTGGCAAGAATGTCTTTCCTCAGATTAGGAGACCGAAACTGTACGCAATACTCCAGGTGTGGCCTCAACAAGACCTTGTACAACTGCAGTAGAACCTCCCTGCTCCTATACTCAAATCCGTTTGCTACTCAGGATGATATGAAGTCGAGTTGCTCAGTACCCCGACCTCAATCATGGTCATTCAAAAACTGACTCGCTACTTCTCTGTCCACGGAGCCCCCTAAAGCTGCTCTCAGACAATGGAACTCAATTCTCCAGTCACCTCTTCAGGGATTTGGTGAAACGCTGGGACTTTCACCTCACCATCAGCAGCCCCGATTACCCACAGTCCAACGGCCTGGCCGTGCATGCGGTAAGAAGTGCAAACAAACTAATGGAACGCTCACACAGGGTTGTCTCTGATGTCTATCTCGACTTACTCAATCAACGGGACATTGTCCGTGACCCTCTCCTGGGATCTTCGGCCGAATGACTCACGTCACAGTGAACCCGCTCCACCCTGCCTATGGCCAAGCAACTACTAGAACCGTCAGTGATCCAATCCTAGCTCCAACGCCGCCGCGAGATAGAAATAATATATTGATACAAAACCAGCTCTCGGCTTCAACCGCTCAACAAGGGACAGGTTGTCTGTTTACAGTCACTCCAAGGTTACCATCGCATTGGAGTCATTCTGGGGTCAACCACAGAGCCATGCTCGCACCTGGTCAATATTGACAACAGCGTCTATCAGCGAACCCGCCAACAGCTACTCCCATTTAATAGAAACATAGAAACATAGACAATAGGTGCAGGAGTTGGCCATTCGGCCCTTCAAGCCTGCACCGATATTCGATATGATTATGGCTGATCATCCAACTCAGTGTCCCATCCCTGCTTTCTCTCCATACCCCCTGATCCCTTTAGCCACAAGGGCCACAACTAACTCCCTCTTAAATATAGCCAATGAACTGGCCTCAACTACCTTCAGTGGTAGAGAATTCAGGAGATTCAGCACTCTCTGTGTGAAAAATGTTTTTCTCATCTCGGTCCTAAAAGATTTCCCCGTTATCCTTAAACTGTGACCCCTTGTTCTGGACTTCCCCAACATCTGGAACAATCTTCCTGCATCTAGCCTGTCCAACCCCTTAACAATTTTGTAAGTTTCTATAAAATCACCCCTCAATCTTCTAAATTCTATCGAGTATAAGCCAAGTCAATCCAATCTTTCTTCATATGAAAGTCCTGACATCCTAGGAATCAGTCTGGTGAACCTTCTCTGTACTCCCTCTATGGCAAGAATGTCCTTCCTCAGGTTAGGAGACCAAAACTGTATGCAATACTCCAGGTGTGGTCTCACCAAGACCCTGTACAACTTGGTGAGAGGGGAGGAGTGCCTGCGCTGTAAGTACAAAATACACCACGGGGCTTGTTTCCACAGAGGCCCAGGGAGCCGTTGGTGAGAGGAGAGGAGTACCTGCGCTGTAAGTACAAAATACACCGCGGGGCTTGTTTCCACAGAGGCCCAGGGAGCCGTTGGTGAGAGGGGAGGAGTACCTGCGCTGTAACCAAATCGCCAACGTTCCAGAGAAGGAGTCTGGGGGAATCCTCTGATTGATTTACATTTTTACATTTCTGCCTTTAGGTTAAGGATTCTGGGAGCTAAGGATTCTGGGAGTTAAGGATTCTGGGAGTTAAGGGTACAGTATTTATTAGTAAAGTTTACCGGATAAAGTTTTGTGTTTTTTTAATATTTAATATAGTTAAATTGGGAGTAGGATATGTCAGTGGAGATTGGCCCCGTGGTTTGCTCAGCCTGCAACATGTGGGAGGTCAGGGATATGGTCGGTGTCCCTGGTGACTACGTTTGCAGGAAGTGTGTACAGCTGCAGCTCCTGGCAGACCGCATTGAACGATTGGAACTGCGGCTGGATTCATACTGGAGCATCCACGATGTTGAGAAAGTTGTGGACAGCACGTACAGTGAGTTGGTCACACCGCAGGTAAAAGGTAAGAGGACAGAAGGGGAATGGGTGGCCAATAGCCAGCAAAGCAGTAGGCAGGTAGTGCAGGAGTCCCCTGCGGTCATCTCCCTCCTAAACAGGTATACCATTTTGGATACTGTTGAGGGAGATTGCTCATCAGGGGAAGGCAGCAGCAGCCAAGTTCATGGCACCATGGGTAGCTCTGCGGCACATGAGGGGGGGGGGGGAAAGAGTGGAAGGGCAATAGTAATTGGGGATTCAATTGTCAGGGGAATAGATAGGCGTTTCTGCGGCCGCAAACAAGATTCCAGGATTGTATGTTGCCTCCCTGGTGCAAGGGTCAGGGATGTCACTGAACGGCTGCAGAGCATTCTGGAGGGGGAGGGTGAACAGCCAGTTGTCATGGTGCATATTGGCACCAACGATATAGGTAAAAAAAGGGATGAGGTCCTACAGGATGAATTTAGGGAGCTAGGAGATAAGATTAAAAGTAGGACCTCAAAGGTAATAATCTCTGGATTACTACCATTACCACGGGCCAGTCAGAGCAGAAATAGGAGGATATTGCAGATGAGTACATGGCTTGAAAAATGGTGCAAGGGGGAGGGATTCAAATTTTTAGGGCATTGGAACCAGTTCTGGGGGAGGTGGGACCAGTACAAACAGGACGGTCTGCACCTGGGCTGGAATGGAACCAATGTCCTTGGGGGAGTGTTTGCTAGTGCTGTCGGGGAGGATTTAAACTAATGTGGCAGGGGGATGGGTACAAGAGCAAAGAGGCAGGGAGGTGTAAAATGAAGGTAGAAGCAATAGGTAGCAAGGTGAAAAGTAAAAGTGGCAGGCAGACAAAACCAGGGCAAAAATCAAAAAGGGCCACTTTTCAACATAATTGTATAAGGGGTAAGAGCGTTGTAAAAACAAGCCTGAAGGCTTTGTGTCTCAATGCAAGGAGTATTCGTAATAAGGTGGATGAGTTGAACGTGCAGATAGCCATTAATGATTATGATATAGTTGGGATCACGGAGACATGGCTCCAGTGTGACCAAGGCTGGGAGCTGAACATCCAGGGATATTCAATATTCAGGAGGGATAGAGAGAAAGGAAAAGGAGGTGGGGTAGTGTTGCTGGTTAGAGAGGAGATTAACGCAATGGAAAGGAAGGACGTTAGTTTTGAGGATGTGGAATCGGTATGGGTAGAGCTGCGAAACACTAAGGGGCAGAAAACGCTGATTGATGTTGTGTACAGGCCACCTAACAGTAGTAGTGAAGTTGGAGATGGTATCAAACAGGAAATTAGAAATGCTTGCGACAAAGGTAAACTAGTTATAATGGGTGACTTCAATCTACATATAGATTGGGTGAATCAAATTGGCAGGGGTGCTGAGGAAGAGCATTTCTTGGAATGTATGCGGGATAGTTATCTAAATCAACATGTAGAGGAACCAACGAGAGAGCTGGCTATTTTAGACTGGGTATTGAGTAATGAGGAAGGGTTAGTTAGTAATCTTGTTGTGCGTGGCCCCTTGGGCAAGAGTGACCATAATATGGTTGAGTTCTTCATTAGGATGGAGAGTGACATTGTTAATTCAGAAACAATGGTTTTGAACTTAAAGAAAGGTAACTTTGAGGGTATGAGACGTGAATTGGCCAAGATTGACTGGCAATTAATTCTAAAAGGGTTGACGGTGGATATGCAATGGAAGGCATTTAAAGACTGCATGGATGAACTACAAAAATTGTTCATCCCAGTTTGGCAAAAGAATAAATCAGGGAAGGTAGTGCATCCGTGGATAACAAGGGAAATCAGGGATAGTATCAAAGCAAAGGATGATGCGTACAAACTAGCCAGAAAAAGTAGCATACCGGAGGACTGGGAGAAATTCAGAGACCAGCAGAGGAGGACGAAGGATTTAATTAGGAAAGGAAAAATGGATTATGAAAGAAAACTGGCAGGGAACATAAAAACTGACTGCAAAATTTTTTATAGATATGTGAAAAGAAAGAGATTAGTTAAAACAAATGTAGGTCCCTTGCAGTCAGAAACAGGTGAGTTGATCATGGGGAACCAGGATATGGCGGACCAATTGAATAACTACTTTGGTTCCATCTTCACTAAGGAAGACATAAATAATCTGCCGGAAATAGCAGGGGCCCACGGGTCAAAGGAGTTGGAGGAATTGAGTGAAATCCAGGTTAGTTGGGAAGTGGTGTTGGGTAAATTGAATGGATTAAAGGCCGATAAATCCCCAAGGCCAGATAGGCTGCATCCCAGAGTACTTAAGGAAGTAGCTCCAGAAATAGTGGATGCATTAGTAATAATCTTTCAAAACTCTTTAGATTCTGTAGTAGTTCCAGAGGATTGGCGGGTAGCAAACGTAACCCCACTTTTTAAGAAGGGAGGGAGAGAGAAAATGGGGAATTACAAACCAGTTAGTCTAACATCGGTAGTGGGGAAACTGCTAGAGTCAGTTATTAAAGATGGGATAGCAGCACATTTGGAAAGTGGTGAAATCATTGGACAAAGTCAACATGGATTTACGAAAGGTAAATCATGTCTGACGAATCTTATAGAATTTTTCGAGGATGTAACTAGTAGCGTGGATAGGGGAGAACCAGTGGATGTGGTGGATGTGGTTTATCTGGACTTCCAGAAGGCTTTCGACAAGGTCCCACATAAGAGATTAGTATACAAACTTAAAGCACACGGCATTGGGGGTTCAGTATTGATGTGGATAGAGAACTGGCTGGCAAACAGGAAGCAAAGAGTAGGAGTAAACGGGTCCTTTTCACAATGGCAGGCAGTGACTACAAAATGGCGGCGGCGCAGGCACACCGCGACGCCCTGTGTCTCCCTAGAATGGGAAAAATAGCAACGATCCCTTACCTGCTTCAAGGCTGCTCACTCGGAGCAGTCTTGTATCCATCTCGTACAGCCGACAGGAACTTCTGGACTTCGGTTCCTGCGGCTGCAACAACTTTTTGGACAATCTCCCTCTTCCGTCTGAGCTCATCAGAGCAACAGAGCACCCGACTGGAGACCGCCAGGTGAGTCGCGGGGTTGGAGATCGCCATCCGACCCGCGGAGCCCAACCGAACCTCGGTCCTCACCGGATCCCCGGCCCTCGCCCGACTCCCGGTCCTCGCCCGATCCCCGGCCCTGACCCCGACCCCCGGTCCTCACCGGATCCCCGGCCCTCGTCCGACTCCCGGTCCTCACCGGATCCCCGGTCCTCACCGGATCCCCGGTCCTCACCGGATTCCCCGGCCCTGACCCGACCCCCCAGTCCTCACCGGATCCCCGGTCCTCACCGGATCCCCGGCCCTCGCCCGACGCCCGGCCCTGACCCGACCCCCGGTCCTCACCGGATCCCCGGCCCTCTCCCGACTCCCGGTCCTCACCGGATCACCAGCCCTCTCCCGACTCCCGGTCCTCACCCGATCCCCGGTCCTGACCCGACCCCCGGCCCTGAACTGACCCCCGGCCCTGACCCAACCCCCGGCCCTCGCCCGACTCCCGGCCCTGACCCGACGCCCGGTCTCTCACCGGATCCCCGGCCCTCGCCCGACGCCCGGTCCTCGCCCGATCCCCGGCCCTGACCCGACCCCCGATCCTCACCGGATCCCTGGTCCTCGCCCGATCCCCGGCCCTGACCCGACCCCCGGTCCCTCGCCCGACGCCCGGGTCCTCGCCCGATCCCCGGTCCTCACCCGATCCCCGGTCCTCACCCGATCCCCGGCCCTCTCCCGACTCCCGGTCCTCACCCGATCCCCGGAGCCCAACCGTCCGCGGAGCAGGAGAATGCCAGGTGAGTCCCGGAGCTGGAGACCGCCACCCGACCCATGGAGCTGGAGAACGCCACCCGACCCGTGGAGCTGGAGACCGCCACCCGACCCGTGGAGCTGGAGACCGCCACCCGACCCATGGAGCTGGAGAACGCCACCCGACCCGTGGAGCTGGAGACCACCACCCGACCCGTGGAGCTGGAGACCACCACCCGACCCGTGGAGCTGGAGACCACCACCCGACCCGTGGAGCTGGAGACCGCCACCCGACCCGTGGAGCTGGAGAACGCCACCCGACCCGTGGAGCTGGAGACCGCCACCCGACCCGTGGAGCTGGAGAACGCCACCCGACCCATGGAGCTGGAGACCACCACCCGAACCATGGAGCTGGAGACCACCACCCGACCCGTGGAGCTGGAGACCACCACCCGACCCGTGGAGCTGGAGACCACCACCCGACCCGTGGAGCTGGAGACCACCACCCGACCCGTGGAGCTGGAGACCGCCACCCGACCCGTGGAGCTGGAGAACGCCACCCGACCCGTGGAGCTGGAGACCGCCACCCGACCCGTGGAGCTGGAGAACGCCACCCGACCCATGGAGCTGGAGACCACCACCCGAACCATGGAGCTGGAGAACGCCACCCGACCCGTGGAGCTGGAGAACGCCACCCAACCTGTGGAGCTGGAGACCGCCACCCGACCCATGGAGCTGGAGAACGCCACCCGACCAGGGGAGCTGGAGAACGCCACCCCGACCCATGGAGCTGGAGAACGCCACCCGACCCCGCTGGGCTGGAGAACGCCACCCGACCGTGGAGCTGGAGACCACCACCAGACCCGCTGGGCTGGAGAACGCCAGGTAAGCCCCGAGGCTGGAGACCATCAGCAGAGCCGCGGGGCTGAAGACCGCCTGCGGAGTAACGCAGACGCGGAGCAACGGAGCGGCAGAACACCAGCGCGCACCAAGCCAGCTCGGCCCACCAGAAGCACCAACAGACAGCGACGGGTACGAAAACACCGCCGGGGACGCAGAGGTGGGTTAAAGGCCAGGTTAGAGCTAGCCCCACACAGGGCAGCGATTCCTAGCCTTTTCCTCGCCAACGTGCGCTCACTGGCAAACAAAATGGATGAACTCCAGCTAAGGATCACCTCCCACAACCGGATCAAGGACTGCAACATCTTGATCTTCACTGAAACTTGGCTCAACACTGACGTTCCTGACAGCGCCATCCAGCTATCGGGGCGTCATTTACTCCGAGCGGACAGGACATCAGACTCTGGTAAGACCAGAGGGGGGGGTCTGTGCATTTATGTAAACAAAGCATGGTGCACGGACTCCACCATCATCGAGAGTCACTGCTCAGCTAACCTTGAATTCCTCTTGGTTAGATGCAGACCGTTCTATCTGCCCAGAGAGTTCACCTCCACTGTTGTGACTGCAGCCTATATCCCTCCTGATGCTAATGCCAAGCTTGCAATGAAAGAGCTGCATACTGCCATTAGCAAACAACAGACGCACAACCCCGAGGCAGCCTTCATTGTTGTGGGTGACTTCAACCACTCCAACCTGAAGACTGTACTCCCCAAATTCCACCAACATGTATCCTTCCCCACTAGAGTAGACAAGACACTGGACAAAGTCTACACCAACATGGCTGAAGCTTACAAAGCCATCCCCCTCCCCCACCTTGGTCAGTCTGATCACGTCTCATTGTTCCTGCTCCCTAAGTACTCCCCACTCATCAGACGGGTTAAACCAACTGTAAGGACAGTTAAAGTCTGGTCAGAGGAAGCGGACTTCACACTTCAGCAGTGTTTTGGAAAACACTGACTGGAAGGCGTTTGCAGCCCAGGCCACCCTTGACTCTCACACGGACATTGATTCCTATACATCCTCTGTTCTGGACTTTATAAACTCCACCATCAATAGTGTCACCTCCCTCAAACAGGTGACCATATACCCGAATCAGAAGCCATGGATGAACAGCGAGGTCAGGCTACTGCTGAAAGCACGGGACACCGCTTTCAGGTCAGGCGATGCTCGAGCCTACAGTTCATCCAGGGCTAACCTGAAGAGGGGCATCAGGAAGGCCAAGCACTGCCATAAGCTCAGGATTGAGGAGCACTTCTACAACAACTCCGACCCCGACGCATGTGGCAAGGCATCCAGGCCATCATGGACTACAGACCCTCCAACATCACCCCCACATCCAGCGACGCCTCCTTCCTTGAGGAGCTTAATCACTTCTATGGCCGCTTCGACAGGGACAATCTAGAGACAGCCATCAAGGCTGTGCTACCTGCCGATCACCAACCCCTCACACTCACCCCCTACGACGTGTACGTGGCACTGAGTAGGACTAATGCACGTAAGGCTGCTGGCCCTGACGGCATCCCCGGGCGCGTGCTCAGAGCCTGTGCTGCGCAGCTGACAGACGTCTGGACTGACATCTTCAACTTGTCACTTGCCCAAGCAGTTGTCCCCACTTGCCTTAAAGCCACCTCCATCGTGCCAGTGCCAAAACACTCCACTGCGGCAAGCCTCAACGACTTCCGCCCAGTTGCACTTACCCCCATCATCACCAAGTGCTTCGAGAGGCTGGTCCTGGCACACCTCAAAAGCTGCCTACCCCCCACACTGGATCCCTATCAGTTTGCCTACCGTAAGAACAGGAGTACGGAGGATGCCATCTCAACGGCACTTCACTCCGCCCTCTCCCACCTCGACAACAGAGACACTTACGTAAGAATGCTGTTCATCGATTACAGCTCAGCATTCAACACCATTATACCATCAAAACTGATCACCAAACTCGGTAACCTGGGCATCGACCCCTCCCTCTGCAACTGGATACTGGACTTTCTAACCAACAGACCCCAGTCTGTGAGGTTAGACAAGCACACCTCTTCAACCCTCACCCTGAACACCGGCGTTCCACAGGGCTGTGTGCTGAGCCCCCTCCTCTACTCCCTCTTCACCTATGACTGCACACCTGTACATGGTACTAACACCATCATCAAGTATGCAGATGATACAACGGTGATTGGCCTCATCAGCAACAACGATGAGCTGGCCTACAGGGAGGAGGTCCAGCACTTAGCAGCATGGTGCGCTGACAACAACCTGGCCCTTAACTCCAAGAAGGCCAAGGAGCTCATTGTAGACTTCAGGAAGTCCAGAGGCGGCACGCACACCCCCATCCACATTAACGGGACGGAGGTGGAACGTGTTTCTAGCTTCAGGTTCCTGGGAGTCAACATCTCCGATGACCTCTCTTGGACCCACAATACCTCTACTCTGATCAAGAAGGCTCATCAGCGTCTCTTCTTCCTGAGGAGACTGAAGAAGGTCCATCTGTCTCCTCAGATCCTGGTGAACTTCTACCGCTGCACCATCGAGAGCATCCTTACCAACTGCATCACAGTATGGTATGGCAACTGCTCTGTCTCCGACCGGAAGGCATTGCAGAGGGTGGTGAAAATTGCCCAACGCATCACCGGTTCCACGCTCCCCTCCATTGAGTCTGTCCAAAGCAAGCGCTGTCTGCGGAGGGCGCTCAGCATCGCCAAGGACTGCTCTCACCCCAACCATGGACTGTTTACCCTCCTACCATCCGGGAGGCGCTACAGGTCTCTCCGTTGCCGAACCAGCAGGTCGAGGAACAGCTTCTTTCCGGCGGCTGTCACTC